>BJFM01005182.1:0-39027 GCA_016586285.1 Arothron firmamentum
CTCAGAGAGCAGCATCACGGGGCCCACATCTGGATACGCCACCTGATGGATCAGCACAGCAGCAGGGAGTATCAAGCAGAAACATATCAAAGGCAGTTCAGGTCCTAATGCAGATGAACAACAAACAGGGTTTGATAACAGCATCCAGCTCTCATTAAATTAGAGATTGAGCACATCAGTGACTGCACATTCAGATGCTCACCTCCAATTTTAGAAAAGCAACATCGCTCTCTGTGGGACGCCTCGCCCTCATCTCGGGCTCAAAATGCACCAGGCGAAAGGTTTTCTCTTCCCCCAGGTAACGGGAGAGCCAGCGCGAAGCCTCTTCGCCACAGTCGCGACCCTGAATGTCATCTCTAAGTATTCTTCAAAGGAAAAAAACAAACAAACACTGAGATTAAACCTCAGTGAGGAAATTGTCACATTTTCAGCCGACTGTGAGAGAAACATTTCCTGTTTTGGTGCTGTTATTGGCTGCAGGAAAAAACATGACACACATCTAGTTTCTGCTACTTTTACATGGCAGAAATAGTCTTAAGGAAATGACTTAATGATCGACAGATAACTCTAAGACTTTAGAAAGGTCTTTTTTGGGGTTAAATAAACATTTGTGCACTGTGAGACCTGCAGGCGATGACGGGATTATCCGGTTGTTTGATGGGGAACCGCAGCTCCTCCATGTCGGGCCCGCTCAGACAAACACGGCCGCCCTCGCAGGTCAGAGACACCAGCACCAGGCGAGGTTCTTGTCTGCCCGTCACCGTGTGGCCGTCCTCTGTGACAACCAGCCAGTGCCTGGAATAACAACAAACAAAGCCTTGGGTGCCAGGGCCTCATCTGCGTCATTTCACATCTCTGGTTAAAGTCCCAGACTCTGTGACGTCATTATTAATGAATAAATGAATGAATATGAATGAATGAATATCTTTTATTATCCCGCAATGGGGAAATTGAGGCAGTGTCGGTTAACAAAGAGTACAATTTACATCGGCTTTTGACACCGAACACGCCAACTTAGCCCTTCAGAAAAACAAAAAAGGCCCCACGAAGAATACTGCGGCAGTGGAAGCTAGCTTTTTTGTGGCTGAAGAAATCAGCCGAGCTTCCAAGTCTTTTGCAGACGTGCCTTTTTGAAGCAGAAGTGGTTGCTGAAGGTCTGTGAGCAGGAGCACGCGTCACCAATGACAACCCGTTCTACACGCTGTTCTGTGGATCGCCTCCGCACAAGACCCCAAAACCAGACATCGACCCTGGTCACGGAAAACGGTGTCAGATATCCAGCCAGAGAACGCATAGGAAAGCATTTTAAAAAACCTAATTAAGAGAGAATAAAATGTATTTCAACCAAGAGGATGTAAATAAAAGTTAAACTGTTAAACTACAATTTAACAATTGGGCTTGGTTTGGTTTTGTTTTTGTTATTTTATCATCCATGAGGATGGTGCAGAGGGGATCTACTTGGTGTATTCGAGGACAGGCAGCATCTCCTCATCAGCTTCACCTAAAAACTTGGTTAAAATAGTTCTGAATTGAGATAACCCTGAGTTTGTTATTTTGAGTTTACTACATACACTATTTTATATGTACAGCAATGTACTTAGTGTTTAGCAGTTTGTGTGTTTCTGCAGACAAATCTGCAAGGCTGCGTGCAGCCCTTGGTTTTTGTTAAATGTTGCATCTGTCACACGTGTTCTTAGCAGCTCACAGCTGTTGGTTGTGCTTATTCTGCCCCTCTAAACTGTGACAAAAAGGTTTTTAAAAAAGTTAATGTCAGTGTTGGATGATATTTTTCTTTATTCCCTTGGATAGTTTGATCGTTCATTGATGAGTAATGTGGGTTTCTCAACCTGACAATTGACAAGGATTTATGTTATAACAGAGCAACTATTAAACATACATTTGACATCTATGCAAATACTCTACATCTATAATATTTGTAATTTCAATAAGCAATAAATTCAGTTATTTAACATTAAAGTGCAGTTACACTTATTTTACATCGCATTTGGTTACAGTGATACTGCCCTCCTGTTACATGTGGCCCTTTGAGGATGTAGGAATGCCAGAGGTCCCCTGGGGGGCTCAGTTAGCACACACAGTTTATATATACTTGATGTACCAGAGGAAGAAAAGTGCCGGTACGTGTGTGATGGTTACTGCGAGAGTGTGCCCTCTTGTTAGCCAGTAATTCTCAATAAACCCCTCAAATCGGAATTCCGTGACTCGGTGTGAATTAGGACAGAGGACAACCCTGATGCTAATGTGGCCCTCGGGGAAAATGAGATGGACACCGCTGTGCATCAGGCCTGCAGGCATCTTGGACTTAAACATTGAACGGTATTTGACAGGCAATCCATTAGATTTATTTCCTATCAGATTTCTTATAGAATTTGTTTTTTATTATCCCGCAAAGGGGAAATTGCGGTGTTCTACATACATTAAAGAAATAAATAATATAAGAGACTTGAGGAAAATAAACATAAAATATATGCTGTACATGTATTGCATCATTATATTGCACATGAGGTAGATTGCGTGACGGTTAGATTGCGGTGATTAAAGTGTGATCGTGTTGAAGGCTCACCGGTCCTGCAGCTCTCCGTGCTTCAGACCCAGTTTCTGGCATTCTGCGACGGCCACGGACACCGCTTTCCCGGACTTGAGCGGGTGGATCAGGAGCTTCGACACGACGCCCACGGGGACAACTTTTTCAGGCTTTCGCAGGTATTTGTACCAGAGCCCAAATCCCAGAAGAGCAGCACCGGCACCGCCCAGAAGAAGAGCGGAGTTCTTGTTTTGGACGAGTTCTCTCAGGTTCATCTTGGAGTCGGACAGACTACGGACCGTCACCCCGAAAATATAAGAAAATGAAAAAATAAAAATGAATGAAATATAAAGAATGCGTTCGCGTTGCAGCCGCGGCGCTCGCTGCGTTTCTGCCGGACGGCCAAGTACACCGGCTGCGTCAGCGCTGCGCGGCTCCGACGGGACGCTGAATCACGTACGACCGCGCGATATTACCACTCTAGTTATGCAGATGAATAAAGACATTAAACACTGTCAGCATTAACTTGAGTGATTTCAGTGGCTCACCCAGGTTAGATCTCTTGTTAAAGTTTTCCTTTCCTCCAGAAAGCGTCTTCAGTTCTAAACTCTCTGGGGACAGAGCCTTGTGGGCGATCACCTGAGCATGGGCCCCGTAAATTGGGAGGAGTTAGGCTTAGTCACAGGGTAGACTTTGCAGTCTTGTCATTTTGTCCACTGAAAGTCAGCTGGCTAGAAAGCTGGACTTGAAAGACCAGATCAATGACTTGGCCAGCAGGAAGGCTGGACGCTGGGCTCTTGGTGAATCAGCTAAGCAAGGGCCAGTGGTGACTGTAAAACAGCCTGGCTATTAATATTAATGCAACATGATGCCCAGTCTTTGAACCAAAAAAAGTTATGTCAAACAGGAATGGTTAGATTATATGATTATGCAGTCTCGTGTTCCTATTCATGTTAAGTTGCTCTTCCTGTCAATTTTATGTAATCTGACTAACTTCTTTTTCTATCTATGAACACTTAATAAAGGAAGAGGCAAATCAGTCACCGTGTGTGCAGTGAATTCTTCATTTTATATCTGGCAGGAGGCCAGATGGCTGAAAAGGTAGAGTTATGTCAAGTTTTGACTGGGTCGATTGGATCCTGGACATGTGGTTACAGCAGTTGCACAGGGTTCTTCTGGTCTTCAGTGATGGGGCCCAATGTCAAATTTTTCATGGGGCCCAAACACCCTGGCAGCGTCCCAGCACCGGAGAGTTGTTGGCAGGGTTGTTGGCAGTGTCGTTAACCTAGTTTCAGTTTGGAGGCTTCCCCTTTGTCCCCTGGGTTACATGGTAATGAGTCCCCAGGTCTGTGAACTGTTCATATACTGTTTATATTGCCACACTGTTAATTGTGGTTTTATTTAGTTTTAGTTTTATTTAGTTTAGTTTAATGTAGTTTTTATTTAGTTGTTACTTTCGGTTTTAGTCTATTTTGCAATTGTTGCACCTTGGGTCCGAGACTACTGGAATTTCATCTATGCTGTATGTCAGGAATATATAGCATACTTGACAATAAAGTTGACTTGACTTGACTGGACTTGTCTTGAACTTTTGGATTGTTGACGGTGGAGTGGAGGTGGACTAATGTACTTTTTTATTACCCGCGTTTAAACACAAGCTGTTGTGGTGTTGTTTATCCTGTCCTCATTCAACAGCGTTCAGTCGCTTCATTTAACCTGTGATAACTAGATTTAATTATTTAGAGAAATCCCCTAAACAAAGAAAAACAATCAAATATTTAGCCTTCCCATCACTGTCTCTTAAATGCCTGTTACACATGCATGTGTCCTAATTTGTGTTTTCTGAATGTTTCAATTTTATCTCCATTACGGTGACAGAAAAAAAAGCTGAGGTGATCCAGCGCCATCTAGTGTTGGTTCACTGAATACCATCCGTTAATCAGACAACTTGACACTGATTTTTCTTGTAGCAGAAAATCTATGTAATTGGCTGCTGTTGCTTTCAGATATCAATCAATTTGATTATTAAACTGATACCTGCAATTCTGTGGAACACTTCCATGAAATGTGTGGCCTGTCTGTGACTTTTTAACACTATAAACGTCTTTCAAAATCGTTTGAGTGCAAGAGTAACGTTTATGACAGCCCGTCGGTTACCTTGGACACATGCTCGCAGATATTACATTTAAATAAAACAAACAAACAAAAAATAAATTAAGATTTTAAAAAAACCCGAAACATAATACAAAGAATTTACTCCGAACTGAGAACCTTTCCGAGCGATGTGAGGGCTGAGAATGGTGTTAATAAACTATCCAGGGTGCGAATAAATCGGTAACGGGGCTTCATCAAACGTCTAACCGGGGTCGGCTAGTGAGCAGGTCAGTTTCACAGAGTCTGTGACCCGGGTGACCCGGGTGACCCGGGTGACCCGGGGAGTCAGAGTTGCGATGAACCGGCTTTCTGAGTTTCCCTTAAATCACAACGAATTAACTCAGAGTTTTCACTAAACTCGCTTCCTGAAAGGGGCCCCAGGATGATTGAGAACCTACACAGACAACCATTTACTCCTCTTGCTTCTGAAACCGCTCGACTCCCTCAAAAGATTCCGGACCTGTTGAAAACTCTAAATCACTCTAAATACAGGACTTTTATTTTGATCGTTTCCCGGATGTTTTATTTTCTCTTCGCACCCGACTTCCTGTCCCGCATGCGAGGCATTGCGTCACTTGTTGCGGCGTGCTCCGGCATCCGAGCAAAATAGAAGTGACGCGTATTTTGTCGGAGGACGATCGGAGTCCGCAGCCCTGTCGGAGCCGGAGCCGCAGCCGGTGTCCTTTGACGCGTTGACTTGAATGGAATCGAATCAGCTGCGTGGTCGTGACGGAGCCGCACCGCAACCGGTGTATTTCGGGGTCATGCGTCTATGTGTGAAGTTCAGGGACCTACGAAAATAAGAACGCTGCGGGAGTTCGGCCCGTGGTACGGTGGCCGAGAAGCCGCATCGCACCGAAGGGTTGAATTAATGACTTTATTTTTTAGAAACCAAGACTTAATCGTCTTCACTGGTCAAGTTGATGAGCCATCATAAACATACCAAATGTGTTGACATATCTGATCAGTCTTTTTTCCTAATAACAACATTGTAGAATTTTTTTTTTCCTCTTCTTAAGATATTTAAGGGTTGAATAACATGTGTATATTTTTAACTGTGACGTTCAACTGGCCTGTTTGGCCCGTAAAAGACATTTGTGATTGACAGCACCTCATCGGGGCCTGGGATGATTGGGGTCAACCCAAAATTAGGGTTTCATGTCCTTATTTTCCATTTCGGGATTTTGTGTGTTCCAGATAAATATGTGTTCTCATTTCTGGCTTTCTCTCTGTATTTTGTTGTTGTCATTAATGTTTTTTCTGTTTTGTTACTGATAACAGCTGTGATGAATAAGAGTTGTATTGCTTGTCTTTCTTAAAGCAATCTTATTTCCAGGATGTTAAAGGTCAAAAATTTTAATCTCCAGCAAAAATTAGGGGGGTAAATTCCTTTTAGTTCAGGTAAAATCGACAAATTTGGCATGGATTAGTGATAAGTCATCATTTTCAACCTGCCCGGAAGAACTTGAAAAAATACTTTATATACATGCCACACATGACCTTCTGAGTGGAACTATTTTTGTCTTTGACACAGATACTCAGGTCTGTGGCCAAAGTAGAAAACAGCAGATGCTGCATCTGCAGGGGGCCAATATAGGGATTTGTCCATTGGATCCTACTTCTGTTGCTTTTCTCTGAACATAAACGGCTGATAGTTTCACAGGCAAAGGGCCAGGCCTTGAATTGGCCTTTAAACTTTTTATAGTAGCATATAATAATAATAATAATAATAATAATAATAATAATAATAATAATAATAATAATAATTACAGAAATATAGATAGAAAAGTTTGTAAGAACAGTTCTCCAAAAACTGCAGGTCACACTAGAATTTCAGAATTTAGGAGTAAATATGGATTATCTTCTTAAAATAATGAGCATCCCCCGTTTTGTCCATCGCGGCTCCAAGCGCCACATGGTGGAAACGATGACTGTAACAAGAATGCATAGTGATTTAAAAAAACAAACATACTTTCCCCTCGTGACGAACCTGCTGTAGGTTGTCCAGAACTGGACTTTTGTCAAAATTCCCAGGGGGAATCCATCTGGACGAAACAGCCATTTCTATACATTCAGCAGGCTTTCCTCACCCAGCACATGTCGATTAACAGCAGGGAGAAGGAGCAAGTCACGCCACTGCACCTGATGAAGCACTTTTATTGTCGGTACACAGCTATGTCATCAATCTACTTTACAAATTCTAATTGTTAAGCAATTATCGTGAAATCAAGTTTTTCAATTGTGTCTTTTGCCTCTGGGCAAAACATACAATAAAAACCGTGCACACACACACTCATGTTGCAGGTTAAAATACAAAAAATGTTCAATTATTTCAAGTACTATTTTCAGATCACCTGCAAAATGTTCTGCCTTTGTTCACCTTTAAAAAACATTATCATCTAAAGAGGAAAAAAGCAGAAAAAGATCTGTTGGAGGTCCCTAAATGAATACAGTACTTGTTTTTCTGGGCTACTTGGTGTTAAAACAAATCAAAATCATCCCCTTTCCTTCAGTTATGGAGTGCAAATAACGTGACGGACAAAAGCTGAGCTCAAATAAGATTTGATGTCAACAATAAATGGCAACAAAAATCCCGCCATCCTAAATCACACCATGTCGTGTGGTGGTTTATTAGCCTACCATGACATTGTCGTGTCCAACAACTGAAGGATACAAGACCAGAAATGCAAGAAATAGTATCTGGAGGTGGATTTTTTTTCCTTTTTCCATCGACTATTACTTTTGTGGAGTAATTATCTTTGATTGACAACCGCCTATTATCCATTGTCCCAACACTGAAAATCCCCTCCCAGCTGCCGCTCCATACTGCTTCTAAAAATAATTTCCATCCCCGGTTTGATCCACATGAGATTCGAGCCAGCTCGGTGCATTTCTGTCTGACTTCTGAGAGGCCCCGTTATCCTCCAGCAGCATAGCAGGGAAGGAGTTGATAGCTGCTAGGGATGAATGCCTGGTTTTCTTGCCAAGGACCCAAAAGAAATGGTGGTCAGCTGGAAAGACTTCAGCATCTTGGCAAAATGATATAATATGAGGAGAGACAGGTGAAATGTACTAATGTTTCTGGATGTTAACTGGTGCTTTAAACAAGCCAGTCACGCCTGTTTGCCATTTCTAGTGTTTAAGTAAACCTATGTTAACTAGTGCACAGATGGCGGCAGGTCACAAATGAGCAAACTAGGTTACATATTTACAAAAAAGACACGTGTCAGGGGGTCAAAAAGCCAATATATGTCCTTTAACGAAGGAATGTGAAGACTCTGCATTTTAGGGAGCAAGCAAACGTTTCCTTCTAGATGAGAGGATCAGTGACACTCTCTTAATAACACTCATGCTAACGGGCATAATTGATGACGCAGGTGTTCCTTGCACAAACACAATTACTCTAACTCTGCTCTTTTAAAAGAACGAACACAGTCATTCATGAAAACTCTACCTGGATGCGACCAACCAGCAGCTACATACTCTTAAGAAACCCTGCAGCAGTGTCCTGATGTCTGAATGGTGTTGACTTTTGGATGAGTGTATTAATCCCAGGGCTATTTAAAAAGCAGCCTTGATGAAACATTGTTAAAAAAATAAATACCCAGCAGGTACATCTGTATTTTCTTGCGTCACTGTAATGTTAATAAAATGTTTCCCAACTAATACGAAGGAAGGTTTTTTCCCCCTCCGACTGCACAATTTGTCCAGAAAGGACTGAAAAATGCCAAAAACAACCACTGAAGGAATGAGTCATGCTGAGTTATGTGTCAGCTTTCCAAAGGTTTGGACGATTTATATGAGAAAATGGGGAGATGCCGGAATCGGTCAAAGATTTTACGATGGGAAGAAGGAAAAAAACAGACAAATCGGGTCTGCGGACCTGCACAGGAGAAGCGACGGCGCGACAAACAAGAATTTCCGGAGCTCCTATTGAATCAGCATCTCCGACATCAACGCAAAAGAATGGGATTAACAGACGCCTGTTAGCTGGGAACTCATTTTTAGCGCTTGGTGAGGGGAGCACGGCCCTCCTCCCGCAGCTCCAGCTGTGGCCGTGCACCCCAGCGGCAGTAAGACGAGTTCCCACAGAGTTCCCACATCAGCCACAACACACCTGAGAGCCAATTTTAGACCATGTTGCATATTCACAGACAGATATTCAAATAAGGGATTGCTGAATTCACACTTTGGGCGCTCTCTTGCCGTTGCGCGTCCTGCTGTTGGTTTACTCAGATTATAGCACCACAAATATCTCCTTGCAGTCATGTCTTGGCTGTGCAGACTGCCAAGAATCTGTTGTCCCCTTGGCAGCGTGGACGTAATGTGTTGTGCTGCAATCTGCTGCATTGAAAAGGCTACACGGAGCTGCGTCTCTTAAACATTCGTAACGGGGAGAGAATGTGTAGGCCTGTTGTTATGGAGCTTATGTTAGAACACTGACGTGGACTGCAAATGCAGCCTGTTGACAGAGGCTCCATGTAGTGATTGCGGTTACTGTTCTGCTGCATGTAGGCATCGGAGAAGCTCAGCTCCTGGGGGAGCATAGCTGGCATGGAGTCCTGCAGCTTCTCCTTGTTCCTGTACCACAGACAGGAGCACAACGTCTGGAAATGGAGCACTTCGGTGTAGGCACCGTTGGAATCGTTGGACTTTGCGGTTTCTTCTGCGATGGGTGTGGAGGTGGCTGAGGCTGCAATGGGTAAGAGATGCGCCACCTCGCCTCTGGGGCTACTGACGGACATTAAGGCCCTCTGCTTGGCATCCCTCCACTCGTCCTCCGTGTTCATGGTCAGGAAGCGGAGCACCACCAGGTTCAGGAAGGCTCCGATCACCGTCAAGCCCATCAGGATGTAGACAAAACAGAACAGCACGTAGCGGGGGTCGTTCTGCAGAGCGTTGTCCCTCTGCAGAGCCACGTAGTCCCCAAACCCGATGGTGGTGAGCGTGATGAAGCAGTAGTAAAAGGCGTGCAGGAAGCTCCATCCCTCGCAATGGGAGAAGGCCACAGCCCCCACACACAAGGTGCTCATGCAGGAGAAGAAGCCCACCGTTACCATGTTCCTCATGGAGACCTCGGTCCTCCGCATTCCCAGGCAGCGCTTGGCTTGGTGCAGCAGGTACCTGACCAGCGTGTTGATCCGCTCGCCGAGACTCTGGAACATGACCAGGGTCAGCGGGATCCCCAGGAGGGCGTAGAACATGCAGAAGATTTTCCCTGAGTCGGTGCTGGGTGCCGCGTGGCCGTAACCTGAAGGGCAAAGCGGTGAAGCGTTTGTTTAGAGGTTGTTTAGAGGGAGAAAAAAAAGGAAAATAATGGGTTCCAGGGTTTTGGCAGAACTTAACAGTTCAGCAAAGGCTAATAAAACTGAAGGAGTGTTTTCAGCTTTACTCCATAAAACCAGAAATGCTGATTATTATTACCTTAAGTGCTCTTGAGCAAGGTATCGAAGAATACTTAGAGAGCAAGACCAGGGTAACTTACTCCCTCTGACACTTTCCCACACCTTCCTGTATTCTTTGAATTTACTCTGTATCTTCATGCAAATCAATGTTTGTGGACTAAACAGAGTGTCAAAATAGGAATTTCACCTCCCTGAGGATGAAGAAATTACGCTTAATATCAAAGTATTCACATTAAAATATTATAGAAACCCGCTATGTTACATAAAATCATCACAATAGCACCTTTAATTAGACAGCGAGTGGAAAATTATCTTTAAAAGGTTATCCAGTCCTCTGGTCAATATCCTAAATGGACAGAGAGTTATGGAATAAATAGATCAAACGACAAAGCAAATTTAATTTTGTTACATATCACTTTAAGCAATTTCTTTTGTAAAGCACCTTTAAATGGGCTCATTATGATCAATCAGGACTAACAAGCATCACATTACCCCCCAAAAATAACCTTCATAATAATATAAATTGCACAAAATATAGAGGATAATCATAAGAGGTTGACTATGATTTAGCGGTGATTATGCAACAGACGTCAACCCTTTTGGTTGGAAATTGATTTTCCACTCCATCCACGTGTCTTCCAGTCCAGAGGTGTTGTTGTTGTTTAAACATCTGCTGCTATGCTGTAAAAATGATCTGGATAAAGTCTGATCAGGAAAACTAATGAACAGTAATTCTTTTTGGCTCCTGCAGAAACAACAGACCCAAATCAGTGTTTAGGCCAAAAGCAAAGTCTCTAACAGCCAGTCTGAAATCACTCACACACACATGGTAAATAGTAACGTTAAGTCATTAAAGAGGTACATTTAAATAATAAATCCCTTTGTATAATTTACCCTTTAGTATAGCTACCATAAATAAATAAAGAACTGGGGAAGCAACAGAGGACACGAAATTTAGCTTTAGGCTTCTGCACTCAGCCAACTGGTGTGTTAAAAGTTCAACTTTTAGTATTGTGTAGTTGATTCCCACTAATTCAAAAGTTATCCAAATAAGTTTGCGTGTGTGTACGTGTGTGTGTGTGGGCGCGCGCGTGGGGGCGTCGAAAACAGAGCTATCCTCGCCACGGCCCCATCCAAAAACACGGCGATGAGGTAAACTCCGCTCACCTATTGTCGTGATCACAGTGATGGCGAAATAAAAGGAGCCCGCGAACTTCCACTGCACCCCAGCTTTGTGAGGTTTGAGCTGCAGCACGACGTGTTCCAGCTCCTCGAAGTTCTCTTTGGTCAAGTTGTATTTGCGCATGAGCTCGAACTTCCTGGCGTCCAGCTTCCTCTTGTGGTTCTTCTCCTGCTTCGACTCCAGGGTCTCGAACACGGCCGCTCCCACCACCAGGTAGGTGAGGATGCTGATGATGAGGGCGAGGGTCCGGGCGTTCTGCCTCTTCATGGTGAGCCGGCAGGTGAGGAGCTGCGGCTCGGCCACCTTCTCTTTACGCGCTCGGGATCCAACAGAGGGGGAGACTTTGGAGAGGGAGCCGTTCTCTCAGAACCACCCCCACGTCACAGTTGGGTTGCTACTGAATTTGGAGTATTTGTCACCGACTTATATTTAGATCCCACTGAAAAGGAACACAGGGCAATCCCACAGACGGTCAGAGGCGGGTTTCTCGGAGTAATCGCCCGTTTGCGCACGCTGGCTCGCTGCTGGTTCTCCTCGTCTGAGGTCAAAATAAACGGAATCTTCTCGGACTTGTCCTTCCGCAGTTGTCTTCCAGGCGCGAAAGATAGTCCCCGCACGCCAACTAGTCCCTTCAGGGTGATACATGTGTTCAATCGCAGATAAAATATTTGCTCAGTGGCTATTTAAACAGAGTTGCTCTACTGGCTTCACAAGTTGTCTGGCAACCGAGAAGATAACCACCCTTTCCGCTGAGCAAACATCACTCACATCCCCTTTCAAGACGGCCAGGCAGATTTGACACATGTGCGGAGCAGAAGACGAGAAAAAGAAGTCAAAGGAAGTGTGTAGCTTCCTTCTTTAATGCAATCCAGCAGCAGAAATGCTCTTTGAAGCTGGAGCTAATGAATGAACGCAAATGAAACAGGACTGAGAGGTCTGAGTCTGCCTTCACAGGTTGAACTTCTCACCACTAGGAGACCTTGTTTTTTTCCTTTGATCGCTGTAGATCAAAGGCATTGAGGGCTTTGATGATGAAACAGGTCTTACATCGTTTATTTTAGAGGCAAGCATTTCGCCCAACTCCAGGTCGCTGAGTGGGACAGACCGACATACAGCTGTGGGGGGGTGGGGGTGGGAAAATGTTTAAAATCATCTGAAATCAACACCGAATAAGATCAATTCCAAATCATGCTAATCTCACGCTTACTCGGAGCAATATTTACATTTATTAAACCCTACTAAAATATGATTGGATATGTGTCATTGTGTTTTTAAGGTTTAACAGAAATTTAGCAAATTAGCAAAATAACAAATCTTGAAGTCTATGCAGTTTCATTAAATAAATGCTAATGACAAAGTTAAAACATCTTGTTTTCACTTGGTTTAGAGGACGCGCGTCCCATCCTCACCGCATCAGGAACATGCTGGTGCTCTGTTGCGTTTTATCTTTTTTTTACTGGACTGAACAGCACAATGGAGATGTTTAGGAGCATCATAAGGGTGTTCTCAAGCTAAACCTGAACCAATTAAATAAAAGTGGTGGATTCATTTAGACAGATGCTTTTCTGGGTTTTTTTGTGAATCAGCTGTGGCTGCAATTACATGGCACTTTGCGTGAACAAGCATCGCAAGCAGCGCCTTCACGAGGTATCTGGGAGGGAGCTCTGGGTCTGTGAGGGTTTCTACAAGGCCTCGAACTCATCGATCCTCTGCTTGGTGTTGCCCATACGGATCTGGCGCAGGGTTTTGTACTTGTCGCGGCCAGCCTGGATGTTTTTGGCATGGAGCAGGTCGTTCTGAGTCTTCCTGTTGTCGTACTGGGATTGTTCCAGCTCGGAACTCAGGGCCTGCGGAGGGGAGGAGATTCCGGTTATGGATGGCTGCACCGTCTCCCACAACAGGGATTCTGAGATCAAAATGTCTCATATTTGCAATTCCCTGAACAAGAAAGCTGACGGGAAGACGCATTTTGAAGAGAGAGACATGATTTTGCAGCCTGGCCTCATCTCACCTTCAGTTTTTCCTGCAGCTGCTTGTTCTTCTCAGCCTCGGTGAGTCGCTCCTCCTCCAGATGGTGGTTGAAGCCCTGCGTCTGTAGCTCGGCGCTGTGGGCGCTGTGGGTGCTGTTCACCTCGCTGTGCTCGTGGTCGCTCTCACTGTCCGAGGAGGAGGAGGAGGAGGGGGAAGAGGAGGAAGCCACCTGAACGGTCTCAGACCTCCTGACGCTCTGCAGCTCTTCCTTTGTCCTCATCAGATTCTCCTCCACTTCTGCAGCCTGGCGTGAAGATAACGAGGGTTAATTCATCAACATATGAAGATCCTCCACAAGGTTCTGGAAAAATGAAACTATATCCTTCCATGCAGTGGCTTCACCCATTCCTGTGAAGTGATAAACATCTCAGGTGGAGCGTGTCCCTTCTTGTGTTGGGCCTGTTTTGGAGACTCACCCTGCTGTGCCATGACTCCGCTTCCTCCTCTTTGGACCTCCTGGCCTCCTCCAGCAGAGTGATCTTGGCGCTGTACTCAGCCAACTCTGCAGCCTGCAGATGGAGAAGGAACATCTCAACAAACATCCCGACGACCCTCGAAAGCCCAGAAAATATAGGGGGCCCAGAAACGACGTTTCCATTGATATCTAAATCATCGTTTTGGACCAAATGATTCCTTTTGACCTGAACTTGCTGAGCTCACCGTTAAAAAAGGTAAATAAGAAGGCTGCTATCCTGACTTTCTTGTGCGGAGGAGACTCTGAGCACTCACCAACTGCTCCTGGCTCCTCAGCTGGTCCTCAGCCTGCCTGGCCAGCTCCTCCTTGGCTATGATGGCCTCCATCCTCTCAGCCTCCAGCCGGGCCGCCTCCTGCTCCACTCTCCTTCTCTCCTCCTCCAGCATCCTGGCCCTCTCCAGCTGCTCCTGAAGATCTACGTGATGAAGACAGCGTTAAATAACATATACAGAGTGAAAAATCTAATATTTGAGAGCCCCTGTGAGTGCTCTATAATATGATATATTAATATTTTTTCTCACAACCCTAAAAAAGAGAGAAAATGAGAACTAAGGCGACAGTTCCTAATTTCCCTGCTTACTTTCTGATCATATTTTTTCTAAACTTCCTGATGTTCACTTCTTCTTTGTATGGAGGGCAGTTTAGCTTTGGGAACGGAAGACCGAACAGAAAACTCAAACGGTGACAAGACGTCACCACAGCTTTCAAAACCAACAAAGCTTGTTTTTTTAAGCAGATGTTATTCGGAAACGGCAAACACGAAGAAGAACACTAACAGGAAGCGTGCAACAAGTCTACCACTGTCATTTTACATCTCAACACCACATCCGCTAATGTTCCACCTGGTTTTCTTGTTTAACCTGTAAATATAAATGAGGTACAATCTAATCTTATCTTGTGGTTACTGATGTGACTCACCCCTCTCTGCTCTCTTGGTTGTTTCTTCGTACTCATAAAGCTTGGTCATCAGGTCCTTCTTCTCTTTCTCCACGTCTGCCTTCTCTTTCTCGATGGCCTCCCTCCTCCTCTTCTCGCTCTCCAGTCGATCCCTGCGTGACGGACAGGTGTTAGCGAATCCTCCGTCAGCAGCAGCAGCAGCAGCAGCAGAGCGGGTGGGGACCCCAGCGTACCTCTCCATCTTCTTCTGCAGCCTCTCCGACTGGGCCTGAGCCTTCATCTGCTGGACCTCAATGGTGTCGGGGCTCCGGCGGCGTCTGTACAGGTCGTGGTTGCCCGTGCACATCTGCATGATGCACTTGTTGACCCGCAGTCGTGGGACAACTAATACGAAATCCTTGGGAAGGAAAGGAATCCGCGTGTTTCCGGTGGTATCGAAACATTTACAAAATGCTTATTTCTAAACCTGCGTCTAGCATCTAGCAAAATATAAATAACTGGAATTATATTAATGAGACACATCCATCTTCTTCCTCCGCTCACTGAATACTCACATTAGCTTTCCTGTCCAAGGGCTTGATGATGAATTTCTTGTCGTTGAATGAAACGTTTCTGATTTCGCTCCAAGGGAAGCCGATTTTCGGCGTGAGCCTGGAGGGGAACGAGGTGCCAGTTATTCAGCTGGGCATCTTACATGTCAGCGGTTTGATTTTTATCCAAACTGTGGAGGCGGTTTGACATAATTTGAAAACGGGCAGCGCAGCGAGGAGAATGAGGTCAACGGCCTCTTTGAAACAACAGCCACGCGGTCAAACGTGTCCCTTCAAAACCTGACCGACTGGAATAGAAGGCAGCGGAGGTCAATGACTGCCTGTGTGTCATCCTACCGTCCACCACCAAACAGAGGAGGATGAACCCGTGACCCTGCCTACAGCCTAACGAGTGAATGAAGACAGAGAGGCTTTGGCTCACTTGTCCTGCTTCTCGTAGATGTTGATGCCCAGGGCGTCCACTCCCAGCCACAGGTCCGTGCCCTTCTTGTTCTTGATGTCAAAGTAATTGAGGCCGTACATCTCCAGGTCCTGGGCGATTTTCAGGTACTCCGTCATGGCCTCTTCCCTGGTCAAACACAGGTGGAGCCATGTCAGGGTTTTTATTGGATTTTTAATTACTGATCATGAAGTCAATAATAATAAAATGGTGTTTTTAATTTCACTTAAGAAATTTTGAGTGGAAATTTAAAGTAAAACAGCTTCTATTGATAAGACGTAGTCAAATTTTCATGAGAATTCAACAACACCAAACAGCAGTCATCCATACACACAAATAACCTCTAAATTAACTTCAAGGTATCTGGAACAGCGCCCCCTGTGGCCACGATGGCAAATTACGCAATATTGGCGCTCGAGGCTAATAAAGGAAGTGAAAAAAGGAAGTAAATAAAGGAAGATGTGAGTCACCAAACCACTTCACCCACTTCAGCATCGTTCCGTGCTCTTCGTGCCAAACCTGGATTCTGTCTTCCCACTGTTCCTTGGAAAGCCGGTGCTGTTCCAACACCCTGAAGGGAAGAAAACCAACAAAATAAGTACGTTCAATTTAAACTAGACAGGTGAGATCCATAAGCCATTGTTGCTGTTTTTAACACACCAGCATTACATCTAAATTGAAAATTACACTATTATATTACTGTTAACGCTGATTTCACATTTTCACACAATTTTTTCCTCCATTATTGCGCTGACTCCTTTGAGTCTTGACCTGTGCTAAGCAAGAGTCTCAGCTCACCTCTTCGGCAGCAGGCGCTCGGATGACAGGTAGCCCCGTTGGTGCTTTGACTTGTCGAACTCGCCGTATTTGATCTGGACGGCGTACGAGGCCAGAAGCACGGCGGTCTCTGGGGGGCAGTAGACCTCCTCTAACAGGATGTTCTCCTTTACCTGCAGGAAAAACAGCTTCTTGGTGACGTCCTGGATCAGCTCCTCGGCCGCGTCCTCGGGGTAGAACTTGACCCTCATCTTGAACTGCAGTGGAATCTCCTTCTTCACATCCTGAGACATCACCTGCAGTGGACAGGCACCAGGAAACATATACACAACAACGTCTGAGATTTAAGATTGCAAATGGATCAGAACCAGTGGATGTTCTGATACCTGTCTCCAGGACAGAGGGGTTTTGGTTTACCTTCTTTTCAGGAATCAGCCAAGAGCACGTTCCTTTATTGTCCATGTACTGCAGCCCAAAGTACCAAGTCTCACGCAGTCCGATGGTCCGGGCAATCTGAAACGAGCAGATTAAGTGAAAAAAAACCTTTCTAGATTTTCTCTGTGAGAAGGCAAAACAGTTAATATTATGTCCCTAAATAAAATAAATGACTTTGCTGTTATGTGAGGCCTGCATTTATCAGCAGAGATGGGCGTAATTGCTTTTAAATGACCAAATTATCTGCCAGGGAGATCAGACACTCTATTACATAACAGTTCACGTGGGTGACGACCAAATTATACTGAAAAAAAAAACCAAAACACTGCAGACATAACTGAAGACGCAGCTGCAAATCCTCAAAACTCAGAGGGTAAACGGCAAACTGTTGGGAGCTTTAGCGCCGCAGCGAGGTGGACCCTTGATGGTTTCCACTCGTCCACAGACCTGGTCAAAGAGCTGCTTCCCTGTGGTGTTGGTCTGGAAGGAAAACTCCAGCTCCGCGTCCATGGTGGTGACGCGGACGTTGACCTGCACTCAAAAGAAAGAAAGAAGGGAATCAGTGACGCGTGATGAATCCTTTTTTGGGGGGATAAATACGTAATACGGTGGATTTTTTAAAATAACCAGATTCTGTGCGTTTTCTTTTGTGGTTGTGAAACATCTTAAGTGAAGAAAAGCCGTGATGGTGCGGATTGTTCATAAACCATAACTGCTTGCTATCTAATTAGACTTTGGACTATCCTTGGAAGGTGCCACAAGGTTGCACATATGCAGATTAATGTATCAAAACACTCGCTGGCTGCTGAGCTGATGTCAGCCCTAAGAGCCCCAGACCTCTGCAGCATTCAGGGCAGGTTACACTGGCACACAAGCGTGCCAGCGGTAAAGTGAATATAGCCTTTTTTGTGTTTTTGTAAAAAAAAAACAACCTGTCGACAGCTGCGTTAGCTCGGCCTGCAGGCCAAGCTAGTCGAAGTTACACAATCGTTTTATGAAGTTACACTGAAGCACGCCCCAGGTGTCATAAAGATAAACCCAGCGAAACCAGAGCAACAAAAACTGGGACGTTCATTTACGAAATGGCCCCGTTTTCGATAACTTCTTCGCAATCCTGTGTCTGCATTCCTCAGTATTAGTCACAGCCGGAACTGTTTCTGCAATCATTGACTCTGCTAACCGCACTAATGGAACGGCAATCCTTCACAACCGGGCGCTCGGACGTTGGGCCAGAAACAGAAGTGTGTGAGATGTGGACAACATCAGCTTTCCCCCCGGAGGGTCAATAAACGCACAGCGTTGGAGTTGTAACGTGGCCCTTTCTTATCAGCTGCCCAACAATCTGATGCTCAGCACTTGAGTAACTTCCTTGGAATTTCAGATTTATGACGACTAAATGAAACATTTTCTATAGTCGCAGCCCGTCTCACAGTAGCGGTTGAGTGTGTGTGTGTGTGTGTGTGTGTGTGTGTGTGTGTGTGTGTGTGTGTAGTTTCTGGTTCTGGTTTCACTGGATATGGATATAACTTTTACAGGTTAAATCCCTGAGGAAACATTTCTTCCAGCAACATCTGCAACATGGGTCAAACTCTACATTTGGTTAATGAGTAAAAGGCAAAAAAAAACAACAAAAAAGCTAGGTGGACTTTTAAATAACTTGCCAGCTTAAAGGCCGAATAACAACATGGCTGGAACTGTAAAAACCCAGACCTGATCATAAAGTTGGTGGTTTATTTCATGGCCTTATAGTGGGAAATGTAGAATATCCTCACTAAAACATGCTCCGAGGTCACACTGATTTGAAGTCTTACCGTTTTGGGCATCCTGCCTCAGGTTGGTGTGGGCTCCAGCAGAAGAAAGGTTCCCAGGCTGGCTGAAGCTGCAGTGAGCGATCCCAGCAGGGCATCCACCTGAAGAAGAGTGCGGCTCCGCTCTCTCTGGGCAGGGCTGGCGTCCTTTGAACTCGCCTGTGGCTGGCTGGTCGTCACGTGGGAGGCTGAGCTCGGTCGCTATAACAGACGAGCCAGCGCAGCGGCCACTGGACGAGACGCGCGGCTCCACCCAAAGAGAGCCACCTATCTCGGCACCTGAACGACTCTGACCTTTGATCGGAGAGCGTGAGCTTATAAAGGCTCGGGTGCACTATTTCTGTTGCCTGTTTGGAGCTGACGCGAGTGAGTCGTAAAAGGACTGAAGATAACGTCCAGAGAGTGGAAGGTACAGCCCTGATGGATGTTCAGGAAACACTTTCATAAACAACAGTACAATTTCTGCGGGACTTTCAGATTGCCGTTGCTACACACCTATGAGTGCTGAACAAGCCTTTAACGCCTTAGCTGGACACACACTGATTGGTGTGTGGATTATAAAAGCCCGAGTTTTTGTGAGTAGCGCCTGACTGTTGGCAAATATGCTGATCTGACCAAACGGCAATAAATCATTTGACCTGCTTGCACGCACCGCTCTCGCTAGCAGGTTTGTTAGCTAATGTCAGTTATATTGGGTGGTGTCTGGTGTGAGCAGAGCACACACCTACAAATTTATATGTATATATATATATATATATATAATTTCCATTAAAATAAATGAAATGGACATAAAAAAACACACATTTAAGCAGTTGAAAAAATGACTCGACAGTAGATTTATGTGTTTAACACCAGTATTGTTTGGTTCGCTATAAAAGATGTCCACTAGTTTCTACTTAATGCTCTGATAAATGTTGATTTTCTTGGAGGTATCTTTATTTCTTATTACTTTAGAGGATGTTCGACACATGGACCCATAAATAACTTTGAGATCACCAATGCATTCAGATACAGCTTGTGGCTTTGACAGTGTGAGGTATTTTGTGGATAAATATAGTTTAATGTGTTTCTGTAACACTTTCTCGAGCAATTATCAAGTCCACTGAAAACTGACAAACAACAACGGCAAACGGAGATTTAAAACTCATCTTTGATTTGAAAATGAGCCTGGTCCTCTGGCTTGAACTCTTTGTTGGGACTTCCGTCTTCGTTGAGTATGCGTGATGCTGTGTAACCCACGATGGGATACTTGGCTTTGTAGGTGCCTTCAAACACACCTTCCAGAGACTTCAGCTCCTCTTCGGTGAGGCCAGTCTGCGGATGGAAAAACGTCACGCTGTCAGCTCGGAGGACTGTTTCAATTATTATACACCATTGGCAGGCATACGACGCGCTCACACAGCGTTAACCAGATATGGAGAATATTAACTTTCCAGTGAGCACTTACACAATTATGGAACTTGGCATAAATGGGGGTATTTGTCTTTTGCTGGAATGCTATTTAAGACCACATATATCTTCACAGTAGACGCCTTTAATCCATCATAACCCACCATATCAGCACTTGGAAGTGACTGTATTCAAGACAACAGGGTGTGTGTGTGTGTGTATGTGTGTGTGTGTGTGTGTGTGCGTCAGTGTCAGAAAAAGTACTGTATCCTGAGGTTATTTAAAATAAACTCACAATGTCTGACGTCAAGTCTGATGGATCCAGGGACATCTTAGCTACGGCCCGTGTGGAGTCCTTCCCCACAAGGGCGTTGTATGGTGCATCTTTTCCATAAAACTCTGCATTTAATGACATAATTGATTTGCTGAAAACCATAGCTTTTCATGTTAATTATTAAAAAGAATTCTACTGAGGTTAATGGAACCTTTGAAGGATTGCCGGAGAAATTAATTATTTTTCATGCAGTAAATCATTACACGAAGGCTAAATTGTGCCTTCTATTTACCTTTACCCTTGCTGACATCAAAAACCACTCCTTTTACTGCCATATAAATGGGATGTCCTTCCTTAGACAGATAGTTGGAGGGAAAACAAAGGATTGAAAACAGAGATTAACCTGTGATCGATATCGCATATTGATCAAAGAAGCCTATAATTTGGATAATCCGGGAGAAAAAGCTTACCTCACTTCCGTCGTACTTCCGCAGTTCCTCCTCCGTGAAAAGTCGGACAGGTTGACTGGAAGACTTATAAATTAACTTGACATCTTGGGCGATGGTCGTTGAAAACACAACGAGTAGAGCAAAACTTCTCGCCGTTGCCATGGTGCGCTGATTGTTTGCGCGAGTTCGATGCGGGATCTACTTCCGTTTCCGTGATCCCGCCCCTGAGTTCATGCTGCATTTGAAGTTGTCGGAATTTCTAACCATGTCTGGCAGAAATCGTAAATAAACGCATCCAAACTTGGATAGGCTTTAATATATGATCATTTCATATATTATTAAAAGCTACGTTTTCCCTGAGATAAATAATTAATGTACTTTTACATACATTATACATACTTACGTACATATTTTTACTTTTTTACTTATCCAGGCAATAACACATGTACAACAACATCAACCATAACTTGTAACATTTATTGTAATATTTAGAAATTCTTCTTGTATATTTTCCATCTGCATGTATACACACACACACACACACACACACACACACACACACACACACACACACACTTCATTTAGCTTTTAAAAAAAAATATTTTGTAGAATTTGCTTAGAGAGCAGATCGCGAAAAAAAATAAGATGCCAAAAGGAAAAAAAAGATTAGTTGATTTGCGATAGGTGTGATCAAATGTGTATTTGGACGAGAATGCGTACTGCAAAGGAAGGAAGGAAGGAAGGAAACCTGGGACTCGCGTCAAGGATCCTTTGTCGTCCTATTTGGGACGCGGCCTGTCAAGGGAAGGGCTCATCTACCGTTGATCCGAGTGTTTGGACCGCATGAAGAATCGAAAACTTGCCAAAACACATTATGTGGGAATTCTGTCCTTAACGATGCCGAGATCAGCCCATGAAAGAAGTTTTCAGTCTTCGCCGGAATAGCAGAGGAGCCTGTTCGAGGCGCTGGTTTTGTTTTTCAAAAGAAGAAGCGAGGGAGGAATGCGCAGGAAAGACAGTCTTCAATCATACCAAGAGGTAAAACAACTTTTATGGAAAAAGCAAACAAACAAACAAACAAACAAACAAACAAACTCTCAGTATCGCCTCCTGTGGTTGCTTTCTAAGAAATTGTAATTCATCTGAAAAACATCGCTGCGAGTCCACCAGCCCGCTGACATCATGTGACAGGAGCCTGTCGTTTTAGCTGACTCTGCTATTTTTTTTCCCCCTTAAAATTTCAGGATGATCCTTTAAATGTCAAAAAGACATTTATAATTAGCCCCAAAACAGTGAGTTAAAGCCATGGAACTGTTGAGTATTTGTGCTGATACTCCTTTTCTGAGATAAACAGTGCTAAAATGGTGATAATGTTGGGAATGATCAATTGGCTTTGCGTGTGTGTGTGTGTCTGTGTCTGTGTGTCTGTGTTTATGTGTTTAGTTCTAAATATGAACACAAATGTTAAACCATTTCTGCTGTGGTTTTGATTTTAAAATTTGCTTTGTATTTTTTATTTTTCATATTTTAGCCAGGATTTGACCTTATGTAACATGGAACACTGTGAGGAGGCTAATACAGTTTGTTAAACACCACTGAAATGTGTCTTTTGAATGACAGATAGCCAAACAGAGGTTGTAGTTTCGAGCCTGAAGGTGTGTAATATGAAACTCCTGTTTTATAAAATTTCTCCTGGAAACGCAACTGTTCACTCTTCAAATTCTGTAAAAAAAAAAAGGGAAAAAAAAGTGGATCGTTCAGTTTTATGCACTGCATTTAAAAACAAAAGTGTAACACTTATTATGCATTCATAACAATATATTAATATGCATATTTTTTGTTTTTTTAATTCTTTTAAGTTCATCGATGAAGATGACAAAGAAGACGGCGACAAAGATATCCTGAACTTTTTTGACGATGTTGAACAAACAGAGGAAACGGAACCAAACGACGGCACCTCGCAGGACGGTAACGCTGCGGCCTCGGCCCGCCTCAGCCCTTCGCTGCTCCTCAGGCGTAGCTGCAACAAAACAAGTTTTATTCTTTCCTCGCAGATGACAGCAAAAAGGAAGGCGCCGGATCGAGGCGATTCAGCAAACTGTGCGTGAAGAACTTCTTCACCGTGGTGCTCATCCTCATCTACCTCCTGCTCACAGCGGTGGCAGCCTTCCTGGCCTACCAGACCATCTCAGAAGTTCTGGAGAAGCTGAAAAACCCGGTTATGTCTGTTACTTACCAGGAGGTGGACTCCTTTCCACGCCCAGGTCTGTATGGACAACCTAACCTGGCTCGTTTGTGGGAGGTCAGTTTGGCCCTTTCGGCACAGCTCAGAGAGGAGATCGGAGGAGCTCTGTTGGCTCCAGCCGGATCCATTGTTGTCGTTTTTCACTTGCGCAGGAATCGCTCTGTATCCCGGCAACGCTCAGCTGTTGGGATGCAGTCATTACTACCACAATGACATCCCCCAGCTGGCGGACCCAGGCAAGCCTCAGGACATCGACTGCGTGGTGACCGAAGTCACTTACGTTGGGCCGTTTTCCAGTAAAGAAGAGGTCAGCCTTTTCTTAAAAAAAAAAAGAAAGAAAAAGCTCAGCTGATTGGTGGGCTGTCGGTTAAATTTTCTACCGACTGACTGGCAGAAACGAGCTCTGGTGATCCGAGGCCCGTCTGAAGTCAGAAGCAAAGAGGTCGTCTTCATGCAGTTTAGTTCTAACGAGACGGGAGAGGACTTCAGCGCCATCGGTTACATGATCTTTGCTGATTTTAGCGACTTGATGGGCAGGTATGTTCTCCGCGTGGCAGGTAATTCCTTTAAAACGGCAGTCTGATGCTCTATGAGGGAAACCTTGACCCGGGCTGTTTGAATGACCTGTTTTCTGGCCCTCTAGTCTAAATAAATCAAGGTTTATGAGGGAATGTGAGAGGAACTGCTCCCGGTGGACCTTCTCTGGAGGATTCAGAACCTGGGTCAAGATGTCTCTGGTGAAGACGTTCGGGAAACACAACGAATCTGTGGAATTCCGTCAAGAGGTGTTTACCTGCACAGGAGCCGCCTGAGCATCCCGACATCACATGATCCTGGTTTGACTGTGGTTTAATTCTGTGGTTTGCGCTGGATCTTCCAGACGGCTGTGGTGAAATTTAACGACCGCCGTCCTCCGGCAGAGCAGACCAACCAGCTTTATTTTGCTGTCTTCCAGTGGCGGGACCCTTACATACAACAGAATAAAATGGTGAGTCCTTCTTCGCTTCATTTCATCCTCCTGTGAAAGCTGTAAAGCAGGTTTTTCTCTTTCCAAACAGATAGTGACGGCTAATCCCTGGAGCTCCATCGCCATTTTGTCCGGGGTCTTCATGGCTCTGTTCAAGGCCGCCAATTTTGCCAAACTCACCATTCAGTGGATAATAAAGATGCGTAAGAGACACCTGAGGAATAAAGAACGGGAACTGACGCAAGTCACAGATGACTAAACAAATAGCTTTCAGCAAAGTGCCTTGAATTGTATTTGAGCTGAATATTGTTTTAGTTTAATGATATCGTTATGTAATAAGCAATAAGATTATTAACATATTCAGTGCTGAAATATAATGTAGTCATATTGCTGCTAGGTTTCATAATTTAGAAGAGAAATTGTCAGGTTGACTAGAGTTTTTATTTTATTAATCTGAAGAAATGCTCTTGTATACAAAACAGATTTTTTTAAAGTACAGTTCATGCTTGTGTTTAAAGAAAATGCTCAAGATCCAGGTATTATTTTTGCCATTTAAAATCTTTTAAGCTATTTTTTTAAATAATATGATACATATTTAAATATTTCAAGGGATTACACTGAGCTGCCTCTATGACTGTGAATTTTAGTCTTGCTCTGGTCAGAGAAAAGAATTTTATATTCCTACTCTGAATGTCATTTAATTTGAACTCGATGTAAAACAATTCTCTTTGTCATATTTTTCTGCACTATATACCTACTGTATGTCAAATACATTTTTTAAAATAAATAAATGTCCCATTTTCGTTTAGGATTTTGATTTTGATAAGTGATTGTAGTTTTTAAGTCACTAAATAGCTGCATTGTGCATTATTATCAAGCCCAGGTTGACTGAAACTCTTTGTCAACAAGCAGACAAACAAACGAAATGACCTTTAAAGTTAGTAACTTTTTCCATGACTTGGATTATATATTAAACTGGAATAACCGCAGCAAAGTCAAAACACAAACTTCCGACGCTGATCTCGGTGTAGTGAACGCATCCCAGGTTATTCAGGTGGGAGGATGTTGTGAGCTTGTACGTGGATGAAAAACGTGTTCTAACTTTGTTCCTGTACGCATTTCGATGTTGCAAAGGTAACCCCAAGTCATCCACTAGAATTCACGATGCATAACAGACCATTTTTTAGCTGTACTTCTTAATATACGTGGACCATGCAGCTGATGTGTGGTGTCGCTGGCTAGCATGCCGTTGCTAGCTTGTTACCTTGCTAAATAGCTAAATTGAGATAATTTGGCACTTTGCAAACATAACTGAGCCATTTAATTTAAAATTAGCGTAGCCAGTTGTGTTGTCAGTGAGCCCACTGATTGTCCTCTTGGCTTTTTTTCGACCCAAGTATGGGAAATGTTATTAACAGGTTAACTGTTAGCTGTAGTTTGGTTAACAACAAACAACGAGTCGTTAGCTTTCACGTCATCTACAATGTGACTTTAAACTGTGATAGCATTTAAAATAACTACTTGTAGATGCTGACTAACTGCACAATTTATAATATATTCTTAATATGACTAATATTACCGAACTTTTTTTTTTTGCATAGATTTCCACATGCTATCTTAATTGCACTGTTTTGTGTCGCTGCTGTTGTAATAATAATTAAAGGAAGAAGAGGAAGTTGAAGATGGCTTTGAAATAACCTTCCATTTTTCTTCACAGGAGTTTAATACACAGTTGTTGAACAAGCACACTAATGTCTGGGTGACTCTGCTCTGGCTGTAGTACCTCCCGAACTTAGATGTGCTTCATCAGCCTGCTGCAAATAGACCAGGGAGCCTTGGGACCGAGAAGATGGATGCTGGTGCTGAGGGACAATCCGTTACTCATATTTCCTGTCATTATTTTTACAGTGATGGGCTGATTTCCACAAGATGGAGAGAAACAGAAAGTGCATCCTCTGTGAAACAGTCCATGCCTCCAAGCAGGTAATGAACAAAAATGTGTGAATACCAACTTTTTTTTTTATTAGAAGAAGCTCAGGATTCGTTAACAGTGGAGAGTATTTGATAAATTAAATAAGGATGTGAAAAAGAAACAAAACAGTAATGTTTTTTTCATTTTATGGCACAGAAAAAAAAGAATTATGGCAAGGATTTTAGATCAAAATGTTGATATGCATCTTTACATGTATATCTAGGCTTTTAGGATGTGTACATTACAGCAAAAACATAAATATTTGTACTCTGTATTCATTACATTTCTAAAATGAGCAAAGTTGCAGGAAAACTGAGGAGTTGCTCAGAGGAAATACTTTAATCTTCACTGGTTGTCCGCAGGAGATGGACGAGCACATGAGAAGCATGCTGCACCACCGCGAGCTGGAGAAGCTCAAAGGCCGGTGAGTCGACACCGTCAGTCCTGCCCCACTACAAATACACCCAACCTACAGTGGAACGACTTTCAGCAATAAAGCAAATAGAACAGCACCAACACATAATGCATAATAATAAATAATAAATTGCACTAACACATAATCCCAGTTTGTGTTAGTGCGATTTATGGTTTCAACAATATAAAAAACACAATCAGCCACTTTAATATGGATGCTTTGACCTTCTTTTAAGAGTTTGGTCTAAATCTATTTGGGTCACGAGGCACGTGCACATGTGCGCACGTGCTCATCAGAGTTCTAGCATCAGGAAAGTGGATATATGGGCAGCTGTCTCAGCTCTGGCACGTATATTTAGACACAATCTGTCCGGAACAACAGGCGTGACTGAGAGAAGGCAACTGGCTGTCTTGTGACCCTGGTGTAGATTATTAAAAGTATGTGGCATGTTGCTGAGGTGGGGGGGGGAGAATTTGTAGTTGGGTTGAATTGTTGCTAAGTTGATGGAATTTGATGTCGACTCATGTGTGAAGATGATAGCTTTTGTAGCACGACGGCCACATTCTGATTGGCTGTGAGTTTGGTTTGGCTCGCGGGCGGCGTTGTGCTTCACCACAGCTCCATGTGGGGTCTGTGCTGAGCTGCAGGGCGGTTTCAGAGTCCTGATGGCTGATTCAAACCTGGCCTGTCCACGGCGTAAACAAAATAAGCAACCCTGTATTACTGATGAAGAGCGGAGGTCAGAACGTGGCCGTCTGCCATGACACAGATTTGAAAAAGCAGCAGAGTGACCCGCCACTATCGGAATCACAAGATGACATACTTGGGAGAGGCTTTTGAAGAGGAGGCTGCGAGCAGCTGCACGAGGATCCGGTTACGCTGGCTCCGCTGGGGATTGGTCAGCAGAAGGCTCGGGCCTGTGGCGGTAGTGCCCGATGGTGCGCCGGGGGGGGGGCGGGATCCTGCCCCTCAGGAAGCAGCGTGGACTCAAATTGGGGCATTGCAGTCTGCGGGTGTCAGAGTGCGGTGGACACCATCATGGGAGCGCACTAGGCTGAGGGCGCCGTGCCTCTCTCCCCCCTCCGCTCGCCCCGGCGCTGTGCTGCATGGCTGGATGTGGCGGCTGGACATAAGCAGCCCGATCGCTGTGCTGTCTGCGTCCAGCCCGGCTGCTCCTCCTGCTCTGCCACCTATGGCCTACTGACGGAAGCAAAGACAAGATCAGGAAGATTAAGACACGCATTATGTTTACTATTTAGTACAAGAGGAAATTCTAAGTTAGCTACCTCCTGATCTGAGACCGATAGATAATTTGAGCAGCTTGTTTTCTGAGGATTGTTGAGTATTCTCCTTTCCTGAGTTCATTTAGACTTTTGAAGTAACAGAAGGTAGAGCCGGAGTGCTTTGCTGCAGGCTCTGCAGGCTAGAAAACCCACGAGATCGTCACCATGCCCGAAGGGACCATTGAACGCCCGCTCTCGCCGCTTCTCCCCAGGGACTGCGGACATGAGTGCAGAGTGTGCAAGGTGATGGTGGTGAGCTTGACTGACTACGCCAGCCACATTTCCAGCCCCACGCACAAGCAGAATGTGGAGGCTGCCGAACAAAGGCCTGCTGGGAAGAACCGCGACGAAGACTACTTTGATCAGGTTCTGGTGGATCTGATTGAGCAGAGAAAAGAACAGATCAGGTAAGAATTTACCATTGAAATCCCCACTCATTTGTAACATTATATGAAATAGCCACATGGGGAAGGTCACTGCTAATTACTGAGTGCTTGTTTTGCATGGACAGATGCTATGTATAGTCACATTTTGCTCGCTGGCCCGTTTTAGCCGCTGCTTCAAGCTGCAGAGCTGCGGAGTCATGTGTCAGCAGCCAAGTCTGCATCCTAAAAAAAGCACCACACAACATCTTCACAAAGTTTTTAATTTATACAAAAACATACTCAAAGTTTTCCCCTTTCAAGTTTGTTCAAATTCTGGAATCAATTGTGTAGATCTGCCTTCATAATTGTGGCTTTACAATTCTACAAGGCTGCTCTGAGTTTGTCATCTCCCTCTGCAGGTCAGTGTTCTAAGTCAGTCCCTGACCTCTGACCTCCTAACAGATACCAGCACGTTCTCCCATTAATAGGCAAAGCCGTCTTCCCACCGTGAAATGCGACTAGACATGGAGTGAAATACAGATTTCAATGTAATTTAGACTCCTGAGGTCTTCATGACAGCGTGTGCTTGCCTCATATCCACGTGAGCAAAAACAATTTCCCTTCATGATTCTGATTTCAGAAAAGAGAAGGAAGCTGCTGCTGCAAAGCTGGCAAAAGAAGAAGCAGATCGCAAGAGAAAAGAGGAATTTCAGCGGTTAAAGGAAGAGCGCTTCCAGCTGGACAGCGCCTGGCAGAAGCAGCCGCGTGGCTTCGGAGGATACGGTCAACAAAGTGCTTGGTACAGGAGGGACCGATACAGTCCCAGACCGGGGGAGGCACAGCCTTGGCACCACAACCAGCAGGGAAAGAGCGCCACCTGGCACGGCCAGGAACCTCCCTCCTTTCAGCAGCTGGCGTCTGGCGAATATGCTGGTGGAGGCTTCGGCAGCCAGGGGGGTTGGGGCAGCAGGCAGTGGCACCAGGGTGGGTTTCCGGGCAACCCACAAAGTCGTCTGCCCTGGCTCAGCCATGCTGGCAGCAGCAATGGCGTCTACGGGCGAAACAACATCGGCTATTCTACGCAAAGGGGCCGACCTCTGAGCCTTGCGGGTCCTCCCCTCTATCCACCCCCGCCCAATGTGTTTACACAGACATTTAACCAGTTTCAGAGCGCACGCAGGGACAAGGGCGTTCCCGGTGATGGTCTTCAGAACGGGGAGGGGCCGACACCAGAAACTGACCCCAGCAGTAAAAAGGCTTTTGGTAGCAACACAAAGCTGGACAAAAGCTGCCGCTGGTCCCCCTATCCAGTCAGCAAAGGTTTGGAACCCGCGCCCCATAAAGACGCCAGTCTGAGCCCGTCAGAGATGTGCCCCAAAGGCCCCCAGCTCCAGAGGAAAGACAAGCCAGCAGAGAGCGCGGCCTCTAACGGGCATTCCCGGCCCGAAACCAAGCCAGAGCAGGCAGCCTCAAACGGAAATAGCCTGGGAGAGAAAGGAAAGCAGGCCAAAGGCTCCAAGCCCAAACTCGGAGACCGTAGCAGCAGCGGTGGTGGTAGAAGTACCAGCTCCCAGAGAGACCACAGCCACACCGTCGCACCTGGATCGGCCAATCAGATGGCAAATAAGTCCTTGGTTCCTAAAGAGAAGAAGATGCCCTCAGACTGTGGTCTTGGTAAAAGCTCAGGCACCTCTAGAGCAGCATCCCAAGAGAGTAGCTCCAGCAACCAGGCCAAGCAAAGACAGAACCATCTAGAAGCACTGAAGAAAACCAGACAGATCGTGTTGGAAAAGAAGAGCCCAGCAGACAACTCAGGAAGCAAGACTGAAATGGCCTCCCGCGCTCCGGATGTGCACGGGAGTCAAAATCAGCTGAGAGTGAACAAAGACGGCTGTGGGCAGAACTCCAAACCAGGCAGGGCAGAAAGGTTGGGCCCCTCAGACAGTCACCAGTCTCTCCAGTCGTTTCAGGTGAGCACATCCACAGCGGAGGCTCCAGAGACTTCAGCTTCAGGCAGAGGCGATGAGGACAGCGGGAGAAAAGACGACAAGGACCGCGCCCCGCAGGCTGCGGACGCTGGCCACAGCTCCGGGAGCGACACGTCAAGAACGGGCGAAACACAGCCGGTGTCGGCCCCGCCCAGGCTCGACCTCCTGCCCGTCTTGAAACGCGACCTGACCAAGCACATCAGCTCCAAGAGCAAAGCAGGGAGCCACGAGCCCAACCTCAACATCGCCCGGCGGGTTCGAAACCTCAGCGAGTCGCGGAGGTGCGACCCCGAAAAGGACACGGGGCTCAAACCCACCGTCCGGCAGCTCATCAGCTCCTCCGGGTCTCGGCGCAATGTCAACTGGGAGCAAGTCTATCAGGAAGTCAGGAAGAAGCAAGACAAAGGAAAGGGAATGCCAAGGTGATGTCCTAATCTTACCTTTCTATGTTTGAAACAGTCTTTTGGTTTCAATTTCAGTTTAGTTTATTTGAGAGGGGACAATACAATTTCATAAAACACATGATTACACATGGTTAAAAAAGCCAGAATTAGCCATAAGGCTAGTTTTCAACTGTAGTCCCCTGGCCAAGATGTAAAAAAGCAGTAAAATACATTATACTAATAAGATAAAATAAAACAAAGATAAAAATAAATAAATCATCACAAAATATCTCTTGATCGCAACATCCAAGCATCACAGCAGACTTGTCTTTTAGTGTTGGCATTAACCTAAAGCTTGGTTTTCTCCTGGGTGTGTTTTATAGGTTTGGGATAGAAATGGTGCCCTTGGAACAGGAAGACCAGAGCCAGGAGGAGGACGACATTCCCCTGCTGGAGGGATTCCAGTGGGAATCTTTAATGGACGTCTCCACTCTGAGCCCCTCCAGAAAGCGCTCCTTGTCCGAGAGCAGCCTCTCCCCTCTGTGCGCTCGCTCCCTGCTTCCACCCCAGACTTCCCAGCAGACAGCGCAGAAAGAGGAAGTGGCGCGTTCAGAGCCGCGGGGCTCTGCCGCTTCAGAGAAGGCGGACTGTCAGCACGAGCCGGAGCTGCCGCCTGCGGAGAGAGAGGAGAAATTAACATCGTTGGTGGCAACCCTCCAAAGATGCGACTCGGTGCTCGGGGACAGCAGTTCAGGGACGGAGCTGTGTGATGGACAGGGGACTGGAAAGAGGAGAAGAGCAGCCAGGGTGAGTAAAGGCAACCCTGTCATTTAGCGGCGCATTAAAACAGGCAGCGTTTACTCTTTTTTTTTTTGTCTTGCAGGATGCTCCGAGCGCAGAGATCTCCGGCTTGGAGCACAATAACAAGCGCAGGAAGGTCAGATCTAAAAAAGGTTGGTTCGGCTCAGGATCACCAAAGACTAGCTCAAACACCGGGCTGTGTCGGCGTGACAGTGGATCATGATTTCGGGGTCTGTGCAGAGCGCCTACAGATTGACCAGCTGCTGGCCGTGTCTCTGCGGGAGGAGGAGCTGAGCCGTTCCCTGCAGACTGTGGACGCCAGCCTGATCCAAGCCCGGACCGCACTGCAGGCCGCTTACATGGAGGTTCAGCGGCTCATGATGGTCAAGCAGCAAGTAAGAGATGGTGGTTGGCGCTCGTGCTGCTACGACATACCTGTTTTCTGATGGCTCCTGCATATGTGTGTTAAACTAGATGACTGGAGAGATGAATACACTCAGGAATAAGAGAATCGACCTGCTGAAAGGGATGCAAGGTAACAAAACTAACCAATGTAAAAGTATATCACACAACGATTGTATTATAATGCTGCTGTTCTCGCTGTCAAGAGCCCATAAGCACTCCAAGTTCACTGACTATAGGTGAATTTAAAATGTCTATTTTCTGCTCTGGTCTCTCATAGACAACGAGGAAGCTCCTCCAGTCAAACTAAAAGAGGAGAAGACGGATCCAGCGGATGCTAAGCCAAACATCCCGATGCTACCCTCTGTTATAGACACTCCCGCTGTTCCCAGCCCACCTCCTGCTGAAACGTCTCCCAAACGCTCCTCCAGCGTTCCCCTCATGTCTGTATCCATCAAGCAGGAGCCTCACTCTCCTGTCCATGTTGAGGCAGAGCTGGAAGCTGCACATGCTCACAGCACCACTTCAGATCCTCGCACTGCTCCCGCCTCAGCCTTTTCTGCAGGTACGTTTTTCAGGAATGGGAAGAATTTCTCCTTCTCAGTTCAAAGTTGTCCCCCATGACTCTGTTTTATGCATATATACTCTTTTAGATCCTGCCCTCAGTTCTCATCCATCCCCAAAGAGAGAGTCTGAACCCCACCAAGCAGGATATAACTGGGAGAGCTTTGCTGAGTCTGCAGGCGTCAAAGAGAGCTCATCAGCTGAGATGGTGGAAAAGAGCACACAGGTGACGAGGGACTGCGTTTCATCGCTGCCTGACGTCAAACCGCCCCTTGAGCTTCTGTCCCAGAGCAGAAGGGACTCTGACATGACGAGTGTTGCCGACTGTGCAGCCACGGAGCCGTTTGCGTCCCCTCCAAGCCTCTCCCCTCTTAACATGCCTGCATCTCCATCTGAGCTGAAGAACGGAAAGCGCGTCCGGAAACTGAAAAAGAGGAAGACGCTGAAGAAGTCCCAGGGGACAGAGCCGCCTGAAAGCAGCGACACGGAGTTAGATGGCGAGGCCCTGAGGCCCAGGTGGCTGCGATCACGCAGGAGAGCAAGCGGAGGCTCTCAGGTCAGCACCTCCACGCAGCCTTCAGAAGACAGAGACGCTGACGTGGGCATGGACGTGGGCGAGGAAGCACCAAGGCAACTACCTCAAACCATCAAACATGAGAAAACAGACTTCAGGCCTCCTAATCCTGTGACGGACCTCACACTGAACTTGGATTCGGGGGACAACATGGAGGTCACTGCAGCCTGCCAGCACCCTCGCATGGATATGCTGGTTCCTGCTCCTCCAGCCCAGGTCCCAGACACCTCCAGGCCTGAGTCGCAGAGCCTGGCCTGCAATGAGGTCACCTCCACCAGTGACATGGACATATGCAAATCCTCTGAGAGGTGAGACTTTGAGCCAAGAACTCATTCACGCCATCCCAACTCAGACCAACTGATTTACAGTCAGTTAGCATCCAAAAAGACACTTTAAAAGCAGAAATTTGCTATGTCAAATGTTTTTATTCTAATTGATCTCTCTGCTCATTTTGTGTCCTTACAGCGAAACTCAGGGTGCCATCATGTTACCAAAGATCATAAAGACTTCATCAGGTAATCTGTGTGTCTGTGTGTGTCTGGAGAAAAATTAAAAGGTGCGGTTAAATACAAAAGCAGCGTAATTAGACCTCTGAGTCCAGGGCCAGAGCAGGTAGAATTAGAGATGTTGGACTCCTGGACCAGCTTAAAAATAGACATTTCTGTTTTAGGGTCATATATTAATAGAGTCCTGAGTTGAGTTTCAGGAAGTGCTGTAAAGAAAGGACAGCATCTTCTGAGAGGGTGTATATTTAACCTGAGGTGGGGCTGAATCTCTCATTAAATATTTCCTGCCTCCCCCAATTGGAGTAAAATGTACCCTCAAACGTAGCTGGATTTGTTCCGTTTCATTTATACTAAATGTTCTATTATTCCACAGATGTTTCGTCTGATCACGGGGAGGATGATCTACCTACCGAGGGTCCGTTTGAGGGTCACCAGGAAGCAGTGAACGCCATGCAGGTCCACAATGGGCTGCTGTACACCTGCTCAGGGGACCGGACTGTCCGAGCCTTTGACCTGGTGGTGAGTGTTGGCGAACAAGATGCTTCCACACTGAGGAACTCCTCCTTTCCTTCCAAACAGGCCCAGCCAACTTTGTACTTTTCCGTTGTTGTTGTTGTAGACCCACAAGTGTGTGGGCGTGTTTGAGGGTCACAGCTCCAAGGTGAGCTGCCTGTTGGTGTCCGTAGCCCCTTCGCTGCATCATCGTCTGTATTCTGGTTCCAGCGACCAAACCATCCGCTGCTACAGTCTCAAGGTACAGTCCCCTTCCTCCTCCCCCCCCGCCGCCATCAGCCGCCTCTGCAGAGCCGCCAGCTCCACCAACTCGGGTCATTCTTGTGGATTCGCTCTCACGTCCACAGACACGAAAACTGCAGCAGCAGTTCTCTCTGCCGGACCGAGTCCTCTGCCTCCACAGCCGCTGGAAGACGTTGTACGCTGGCCTTGCGAACGGAACGGTGGTGACCTTTAACCTCAAGGTGAGGCGCAGGCGCGTGCTGAAAGCTCTGGAAGTAACACCTTCAGCAGGCGTTTGCTCAGACATGTTGTACTTTGGTCCAAGTCCTGTGAAGAAAGGAAGCGTCAGGTAGCAGCAGTTAAACTTTAAACTTGTGAATTAATGCAAAGACATGTGAAGATCTTCACCCGCCATCTTTAAAGTAGGTCAGCATCAAATCAAGACCAGTTAATTAGGATAAACTGCATTTACAGGGTGTGTTTTATCATTAGTGCTTCTTTCCGGTAGCTTTTTGAACTGTTTTGTGAAAATGTTGTGCAGACAAACAGGCAGATGGAGGTGTTCGAATGCCACGGGCCCCGAGCCGTCAGCTGTCTGGCCTCCACCCAGGAGGGCGCCAGGAGGATCCTGCTGGTGGGCTCCTACGACAGCACCATCAGCGTGAGAGACGCCAGCAGCGGACTGCTGCTGCGAACGCTGGAGGGCCACAGCAAGACCGTGCTCTGCATGAATGTAGGCGGCATGTAAAAAAAAAAAAAAAGAAGCAGAGGGGACACGTTTATTTGTGTCGAGTCGAAGCTGAGGAGTAGATAAAAACTCTCTGCTCTGCTCTCAGGTTGTCAACGATCTGGTGTTCAGCGGCTCCAGTGATCAGTGTGTCTACACACACAACATCCACGTGAGTGTGTCTGTCTCTGGGTCTTTTTTTTTTCTTTTTTTTTTAAATCAAAACGTGTGATGTGTCTAAACGTCCGTTCGTGGCTCAGACTGGAGAGCTGGTGCGGGTGTATAAGGGCCACAGTCACGCTGTCACTGTAGTGGCTGTACTGGGGAAGGTGATGGTGACGGCCTGTCTGGACAAACTGGTGCGCGTCTACGACCTGCAGGTGAGCATCTTTACAGTCTTTTTCTCTGCTTTAACCAGCGTTAAGGAAAGAGAATGTGTGGACCAACCGGTGGTTCTCTCCGCAGTCACACGGTCAGCTGCAGGTCTACGGTGGCCACAGTGACATGGTGATGTGCATGGCCATCCACCAGAACATGGTGAGCGCACAAGCAAATTCACTACACGAAATCAAACTTATTTTAAATCCGAGGCGTGAAATCTGCAAATGGGGGTATTTCAGGATATCGCTCAGATGCTGGTGCTCTGTTTTGTGTTTCAGATCTACACAGGTTGTTATGATGGCAGCCTGCAGGCTGTCAAGATGAACCTGCTGCAGAATTACCGCTGCTGGGTAAGATAAGGGTGGCTGGGCGGGTGTGCACAGCTGGGAGCTTCTGACAGATATGTTGTTCCCAACAATTAGTAGCAGACATTAAGAAACCTGTTCGAAATAGACCAAAAAGACATTTTCTTCAGGTAGTCGTCTGATCTCTTTAGCGTTTGTTAGCTCCGATGCGCTAACCTCATGATCGACAGCCAATCTCAGCTTCAGGTCATTCGGTTTCCGCTGCCAATCACCTCGTGTCGTGTTGACAGTGGCACGGCTGCTCGCTTTCGTTCGGGCTGATGGAGCATCTGCAGCATCACTTGATCAGCGATCACACCAGCGCCGACGTCCAGACACCCTTCAGGTGCCGCTGGAAAAACTGCGAGGAGTTTTTCTGTGCACGCAGCAGCTCCAAGCAGGTATGGAAGAGTTTACTGCACTCATGTTAATGCAGATGTGTGTAGGTTGCAGAAGTTGACACGCGTGCGTGTGTGTGTGTGTGTGTGTGTCTCAGGGGCTCCTGGTGCACATGCAGAAACATGCTGAGGAGGAAGCTGACCTGGAGCCTTAGAGGGGAGGCGGTGGGGGGCGTGGCCTCTCGCTCGAGCCTCCTGTCTTTTTTTCACGACCCTCCCATATTGGGGGGATTATCTGGGGACGCGCTCGGCGTCCGGCGACTCCATCCTTTATGTCCAGTGTTGGAATCCAACCACAGCACAATCAAGAAGGGAGGTATCGCTGTGCAGCTATTTTCACATTCTGAAAGATAAAACACAGCCTCCTCTCTTTGTCTGACCACTGAATTCCTCTTTTCTCTGACCAAACCTACATTTCACATTGAAGAAACGTCAGTGTTGCCAGAGTTGGAGAGACTCACGCTTTCCTGCTGAAACTGCAACCACCAACAGTGAGCGCAGTCCACATGGCATGGGCTAAGAGATGCTTTTATTGTTGTGCAATTGTGATGTCACCTTGAGCAACCTATGTTGCCATCAGTCATTTAAAGTAATTCTTTGGAGATCATTTGTGGGGGTTTTTTTTTGTTAATTTGTTTCGTTTTCTCTGTATTTTCTAATTTGAAGTCGGTTTTTTTTGTTGTTTTTTTTTTTTTTAGCCGTTGAGGTTGACCTTTAGGAGAAGGGTTAGGTTTCCGTAGTGTTGCTCAGTGAGGTGAGGGTTGAGGGTTGAGGGTCTTTGGTGCAGTGTTGTGTGACTCAGCCTCAGGTTGCAATTTGCAGTGAAAACAAGACAAAGACGTGACGACACCGTGTTGGTGAGTGTGTGTTTATGTGTGACAGAGGAGTGTACACCCTGTTTTTCATGAGTGAGTGTGATTCACATCCGGTTTTTAATGACACGAGTTTCTCCTCAGAGATGTTTTCCTTTGAGGATTTGGTTCAGAAATGGAGCGTTGAGAAGAAGGCGCTGGGGGGTGGTTTTGTAATCGGGCGTAGATGAAGGGTGTTTCCAGGAGGTGTTTGAAGGGTGAACATTTAAGGGAAGATTTAGAATTCATCTCCCATGCCATACTTCATCCCCCAAGCAGGATTGTAACAAACCATTTTGAAGGCGGGTTTTAAACCCGTCGCAGGGATCCAGACGGCTCCCCCTTTTTTGCTCGAGTCTTCCTCTGCTCTTTGGTTCTCCTGTCAGATGTAGCGTGATTTTCTTCCAGCGGCCATCTTCCTCCCCTGTTTCTGTCTGAGGTAAAGCGTGCAGTCGGCCTCGTGCCTGGCATTCCTGAGTTTCTTCAAGTTTTTCAGTTTTCAAAAAAGAAGAGATATTTTTTAAAAGAAGTGCAATCCTAAGCATCGTTTGTAATGGAAATTAAAAAAAAAAAAAGTTATTAATACTGTTAACTCTCTGTGTCTTGAGTAGCTTTGATGTGATGCGTCTGTCTCGTTTGACAATAAAAACACCACAGTTTCCACCTCAAATCTACTGGTAACACAACCGAACCAATAACTACAAATTTATTTATTTGGTTAAAAATGCAGTACACTCATCAGGGAAATCACAAGAACGATGCAGCCCAAGCCAGTAACTTCTAATTTTTCTTTTTAAATCGAATTCTCACTTAAAAACTTAATTAATTCCCATTGAGTCGAGATGAATAGAGAAGCCTGAGTTTGTCCTCCAGGGGGCGCTATCATATTTCTGGAGCATGGTGGAAAATTGATGGTCCGAGGAAAGAAAGTCCAGAGTTTTATCAACAAAAAGTGGGCTGGAAGTGTTGGTGCTGATGACCAGAAATAAATAACAGATGAAGGAGTGAGTCGGGGGGGGTTGGATGCATTTGCTGCTCAGTTGGATCACAGAAGAAGAACAGAGAAGAAGAGTTTGGTGATGATAGATGTGAGGTATTGTGACAGAAAAAAAGAGGTTGTGTGTGTGTTTGTTGCCTGAGCAAAGTCCCGTACAGGTGATTTTCTCTTTTAAACACGGCTGAAAGGAGACACAGAAGAGTGATAAAAGAAAGGCAGACAGGTCGTGGAGATGCAGATGAGATGGATGAAGAGGAAGAAGAGCGTCGGGAGTGTCGGAGGTGAAAGGGGTCGCGAGCCGACGGTGGTTGGCCACACTGAGTGTTGAGGTAAAGGCTGGCAGGTCTCGTCCTGGTGTGGAGGGGTCGGACCTTCTCCATCAGGCATACATGGTCAGCTGAAGCCACTGCAGACAGACAGTATATACTTACACCCGTCCTTCCCTCCATTATCCACCCTTTTAAGTGAGCTCTCCTTCCTGTTTTGTGTCTGTAATGCAGTTTTCTGACACGTTCTCACCTCCAGGACGCTGAGTCTGATTGTCCCGTCTCCGTCCTGGTCAAAGGCCTGAAACGCCCCTGCAGAAAGACAGGAAAAAGAGCAAACCCTTCAAGTCTCAGGAAAAAGTAACCAAACAATCCGGATGGTGCTCCCTCCTCTTTAAACCACTCCTGTGGTTTAAAAGCACAATTCAATGTTGTAAATGTCGCTTGACTTACTGAACATGGCTTCCAGCCGAACCAGACAGCTGATGAAGCTGTCGAAGTCGATGTTCATGTTCTCGTTTGCGTAGCGCATGGTGATGATGTCGTACAGCTGGTTGTTGAGACGGAAGCCTGAGCGGGACACAAGACACATGACTGTACAGCGACAAAAAAACGCAGAGGGTGAGTTCCAGCAAAGTCAGCATTAAAGTGAGGACAGAATCAAGCTAAACATCACTCTAGACTCAGTTGCTTTAAGAGAGACGTTTAAATTCTGGTGACGAGCAAAACCTCTGAACCGGTTTGGTTACCTGCGTCGTTGACGGCGTTCCTCATCTCGTAGCTGTTGATGAACCCAGACTGGTCGGCGTTGTAGTGCTTGAAGATTCCCTGCAAGAGGAGGCGAATCTCCGCTCAAAGGGGGGAACAATTGACAGGTAGGGAGGAAAAGGGTGAGGCAACAAAAGAAGGGAACCTGCGTTCCCACCTGCCACTGTTTGATCTTGGTCCACAAATGCCTGAACTCCTGCAGGTTGAGCCGACCGGTCCCGTCCATCTACACACAGGCAGTTAAGATCCAGAATGATGCAAAACATCAGCTTGATCACTGTTA
>BJFM01005186.1:0-21800 GCA_016586285.1 Arothron firmamentum
TTAGCATGTTTAAACCCTTGTTCATATCTCCTGACAACTAAAGTGTTATGTAACAAAACATTTAATGTGTCAATAATATTATTTTATAACAGAGCTTGGTGCCATAGGAAAGCTGTTTTCTTGTGGTCATTTGCAATATGATGATCTACAGCACATCACCTTGTTATTTAGCCCCCTGTTAACCCTTTCCTTATTCTTTACTCGGCCTTGTTGGACCAGCAGTTGCATGCTGGGTTCCTCTCAGACGTGGAGCCCAGTTCATCGCTGACAGGCCAAGCCAGGCCATGCCAGCTTTACACTGGCCTTCGAAGCAGCGGGGGACCCGGGCAGAAACCGCTTGGAACCTGATCAGTGATCACTGTGAATTCTGCTGCCATCACTGACATTTTGCTGAAAGCAGACCAAAAGAAGACCGTAGCCCGAATGGGCTTTTATGTCAGTTTCTCCATGCTGTTGTGGCAGACTAATTCCTGGCTGATGAAACATGACATTTCTTTGAATCATTTGTGCCATTTACCCACCATTTATTCAGCCCTGACTACACGAACATGTTGCAGACATGTAAAACCTGAGGTTCAACACTGAGCGGATTGTCATGTGTGGGTCTTACTGTGCATATTTTGTATGGAACAGCTGCAGTGATCTGTTTTTTTTTTTTATTGGTATCATTAGACAGTAGTATAGAAACGATCAAACGAAATATTCTAATTGACCCTTACAAGCACCTGCAAACAAGCTTCTTTTCTACTCAGAAGACTCCTCGTCTCGCCAGATTTCCGTGAAGTTTAGGCCTGTGAAGGAGACGGAATCAGTCAAGTGGCCGTGGTAATCACGAACCAATCACTGCACTGCTCTGAAGAGGGCCCTGCTATTCAGACAGTCTTGACAGGTGGGGAAGCAATGTTAAGTGCTCTGTCTGCAGGCAGCTGCAGGTCAGCCAGAAGCCGCCGAGCTGGGCAAAGGGGCTCCATCAAAACAGAGGAGACGGGAGGGACTTTTGTCTCCGAGCTACTGCACTTAAGTCTCTACACAAACATGTAAACATTAGCAATCTACATAATTACCCCTTCACTTTTTTCACAATTTATTATGCGGCCTTCTGTTAAAATGTATTTATTTTTTAAAGGCTCTCCACTGTAGCTGTTTTCATGATTGTTATCTGGTTGAATTATTTTTGAATTCTCCTGAAATTACTCAGACCCAGCAAACTGTGGTCTCAAGATTTACCTACGATAATATCTTTCTGTGGATCGTAGTTCTGGCATGCAAGGCTGTGTTTGTGGGACTGTTTACCCTTTAAAATTAAAGCCATTAATAGCAACACGCTCAGCTATTCCTCAGTCTTAATCCACATGTACCAAAGGAAGCAACAGGAGATGGATGTTGCGTCTGCAGCATCTAAATGCACATGTGTTGCTGAGTCCCAGATCGGGCTGGCTGCCGGACATGTCTGCCATTGTAACAACCTCAAACTCAAGGCCTGACAGACAACCTCCCCCCAATCCTTCCTCCAATCAGCAAGGGAACTGTTTCTAAATTAAACAGAACTCTTGTGCAGTATACCCTTGGCAGCTCCATTTGGATGCACGCGGGCCTACAGTGTAGGTCATTTTCATTCATTCAGAAAAAGAGGTCAGCCTTCCTCCCCCCCGTAACACCCTGCTGCATTTGTTGGAAATCTTAAGGCATCTCCATTCTGTCTCTGACTCAGGTTATTTCCACTAAAAGACGTGATAAAAGAGAAGAGTGTGTCAGGCTCCCTCGTTCGCTTTGCTCTGCATTCATTTTCATAGGGAAACAAACGCCGCTCTGTCTGCCTGTCTGTCAGCCGCTGCCCTCGTTCACGTCCTGTTAAATGTTTAACGAAATCTGGAGATAATTCTCGAAAATGTCGTGTTCGATTTCAGCTTTTCAAATATTCCCCCATCTTTGTTTTCTGAAGCAACCTGAGGCGGAGGAGCCCCTTTATCTTTTTAGGGTTTGCCGGGGAGCTACGGTATTTTCACATCACCAGCACTTAACAGGATGAACATATGTTGTAGCTTCATATGTGGTGGAGGTCGGCTTGTTCTCTCTGCAGCTTCTTCCCTCCCACTGCTTTTTATTCCTCTCCCACGTACCGTACACACTGTGAAATCAGAGGACTGCTCAGTGGTGGGTTAGGGTTAGGCCACCTGAATTCTTCCATTCTTACTACAAAGTCCATCATCTCCTGAAAAACTAAGTATGTCCAATGTCCCACTGCTCAACCTCAAAAAATATTTTAATTTGCTTTAAATTATTTAAGTGCACATATTTAATAATGAATATCACTGTACTTTGACCTGTACTGGAAATTATTCACAGCACTCAACCATTTTTTTTTGACTTAAACACATTTTATATAAAGGTTTAGTTATGACACATCCCTCTAATGGTGTAAGCAAGCCCTCTGAGAGCCAACCCTTCTGCAGAAAAACCTGGAATCAGACACTGCAAATTTACTCTAAATAGTCTCCTCAGCTACATATCTTAGCTCAGTTGCTTGACGGTGCTCGTCTAAATTGTCAACAATGGAATCATGTCCTTAATGTGACTTTTCTATTTAGCAAAGTGGGATAATTTACACTCAGATGTTATTAGATTAAAATTTAAAGGAGAGATGAGAGATTCTGCAGATTCTTGAAAACGGTTTTAAGGTATACAATCCACTACCCATTCATTGACTGAGTTAAGCGAATTAGCAGTAAGAGATGTTTGCAATGGAAGAGTGAAGAGAAAGGAAGCTCTCTCTCATCTGGATCTTTGTGCTTAGATATTGGTTTAGTAGCAAAGCTGTTTGGTGTCAGCTTCACCTTCGTGTCTGCTCGTCCACAGATGCGTGTGCGCCAACAACACACCCTGAAGCACATTGTTCGGTGCAGACATTAGGACATGTTGTCTCTGAGACAGCGAAGGTGTCAAAACAGTTTCTGCTGGTTCTTACTGAAGCTTCCAAGGAGATAACGAAAGTCTTCTTTTGTGTTCAGCCACAAATGCAGTATATGCTCAATATTTTAACAGATCGTACGATTCATTTTTTAAAGGCTTACAAATGTGGGATTTAGTTACCAGGATGTTGTGCAACCTTGGCTGTAACTGTATGTTTCTTTTTTTTCTGGTGAAAACATGAAGTAATGAGTTTGAGAAAAGAATTCAATGTGAACGGCAGCTTCTTTTCTTAGCTGTCTTGCATGCATGTGGTTTCATCTTGCATCTATTTTTAATGCATAAACTTGTGTGTTGTATATTACAATCTGCTGCTGGGTCCGTTTATCTCACATAAGGATTCACATTTATTGTTGGGTTTATCTTTATCTGTGTAGTTTGTGTGTCTTACGATCCTCATAAAGTCATGAACCTCCTGCATTGGTCGGGATTGGGTCGGGCTGGAGGAAGTGACATTTTCAGGGGTTATAATCTTTGTGTGGCCCTCAGCAACTCGCTCAGCGTTTGCCCCGATGCTGCACACTCGGCAGCGCTGCAACCGCAGTTTCTCATCTAATAACCTGACTTGACTTGTGAGGTCAGGTTTGCTATCAGCTGCTTTGCTTAGGGCACAATCATATAAGAGCCGACAAGTCAATATTTTGTAAGAAAACTCAGAAATTGATCATCCATTCTTCTCCATCTTCTACAGAAACTGAGGGTGTCATCTGAGAATTCGGAATGTTGTCCGATTCAGCCTTCATTGGAACTGATATCAAATATTAATGTGATGATGCATTTAGTGCAAAATCAAATTGACTCTCAGCTGCCTCCGTGTGATGTGCTGGCAGTGTGCAGTCCAGCAATGAGATGCAGAGTGACATTATTGCTTTCAGCAGCATCTTTTTTTGTTTTTTTTTTCTTACCTTCAGAATGTGAGGTAAAAAAATACACACAAGTTTCAAAAAGGAGTAATAAAGAGAGAGGCTATGCATTTATTTATTGCATGATTTTGCACATATTCAGCTCTGGCCTCTCTTGTTGGTCTCCTCTCGGCTCGTTTCTTCACCGTCTGGCGCCTGAAAGCAGAGGCTTAGCTGCTGGTTCCTCGGGGTGTCGGGGTGCTCCAAGGTCGCAGATGATAACTGCTGTCTGTCATTGTGGATGGCAGCTGGAGTCCCGTCAATGAGAGGAGCGCAATTAGGGATGAGACCTGGCACACTGAACTGCAGCCAGTCACAGACCTATTCTGGTTGGAACTGCTTTACTCTTTCATTTTTAAGATGTATTTTTCTGCACACTTGAATAATTGCAGGATGTCAGCGATGTCGTCTTACTGAGTGGTCTTCTGTGTTTTGGCAGCCTTGCGAGGGAACACTCGCCCTGTCCGCTTTCAAACTTGCAGACACACCGACTGTCACACACACTGGTTAATGTTCTGGCTGTTGCACTCCAGAGACGGGGGATCACGGTGGTTACCTAGTTGAACAGAGCTGGTCGAGCCAGTCTGTGCTTGGCCCCGCTAACAGCAGCTCAGCTCACAGCCTGGCAATAATAAAGCCACAGCTGGTCCAGTGGAGCTCTTTATCTGAGCCACGATGTAAGAATTTATCCTCTGCGTGCCTGCAGGAATCCCAAATATACAGTCCAGCAGAGGAGCAATCAGATCCTTGAACGTGTGAATAGAACAGCTAAAATCTACGATGCCTTCAGTTGTAATCTCTATCAGAGTCTGAAGATGGAAGTACAAGGGTGTGTGTGTGTGTGTGTGTGTGTGTGTGTGTGTGTGTGCGCGTGCGTGCGTGCGCATGCACTAGTCAGTGTTGTGTTAGACGCCCGGCCATTTTTTTCCAGTGATGGAGGAGATTCTATGTGTGGAGCGTGTTTGTACAGTATGTTCACCTCCCACCTGCTGTGTATCTGCCCCTGCACGTAGGCGATCAGCACTCACTATGGAGATGTTGTCTCAGCTATAACGCTTCCCATCATTGTCACGGCAACATAGGTTCATGGAAAGATGGACCCATGGAAAACAAAGAACTGACACACGTTTATGAGAATCCACGCACACGTTATTTTACTTTACTGGATAGGTTATGAGTAAAGGTTTTCTGCTGCTGTTGTTCAGACCAAGACGGTCGACTCATTGGTCGTTTCAAGTTAAAACCTCAGATAGATTTCAGCACGAAAGGAAGTGGTGGGGGTGGGGTTGTATGCTGTGTTAAAACACTGTGAATTTTGTGGGATGTAATTATCTTAGAGAGGAGATTTAAAAATATATGTGCTTGCTAACTTTCTGACAAGGCCCGAGCAGGGGCTCAGACTCCAGCAGAACACCCTTCAAACTGGAAAACTGACCCAGGTGTGACCATTGTTATGGAGTACAGGACGTCTCTAAGACAAGAGTGATTGTCGACAGAGGTTTGGAATCTTCTTCTTATTTTTTTTATTTATTTTTAAGCATTTCTTGTTTTAAATTCAATTAAATCTCTAGGCAGGGTAGCAGCTCATCTCTATTAGATTTTGCGGGATGCTTGTGTTTGAATCTAAATGGTGACAATGCATTTGAGTTTGAATGTTTTAAGTCCACTAATTACAGTAGATGATTAGTGGATTGTGTTGAGTAAGGGGCATACAGGAGGTAGAACTACAGAACCTTGAAGCGATGGGGAGGTAGCGGTTGAATACCAGGCCTCGCGTTTCCCCCTGTGGTATGAAACCAACGATTCCGAGATCAGATAATCAAATAGAGCTGGCTGAAGGCTGTTTGTTGGCTGCGCACTGTTGCTCTTTATGCACACTCTGAATCATCACCAGGTGTGGAAATATACTCGATACTGGCGGTACTGTAATTTAGGCACCGCATTTAAGGTTGAACTGGTAAGTTACACATTGTGAAAGTGAAATTTGCATGTTGACTTAGTTGAGTTTCAGATCGAGCACCACACCACTGTATCGGCATGACTGTTTCTGTCTGTCTGTTTCAGGGTTGTCTGCCTCCTTGCCGTCCTCCTCACTTCCTCTGAAGCCATGGACTAGAGCTGCGTCTGGTGCTGACAGTGCCGCGGTCATCAGATGGCTCCTCAACACACCGCAGCAAAAATTCAGAAAGTACGTGTGATGAGCAACAGCAGGTCCAGACTTAATCATCTATTACCCTCTTGGCGGCAACCACTTATTTTTGATTTACTTGAAACAAGATGGATTGCGGCACAAATGCACAAATGTCACAGCATATTCCCGAGCTCTGATGGCAGCAGGAGCAAAGCTGGTTCTGTCCCACTTTGTTATGCTCCGCCGTCCAGAGGGGAGAGGCCGGAACTCCCTCGTTATTTACAATCACATCAGCTATGTGTGATGGCTGTCTGGCATTCAGAGACTCCAGGGAAGGATGCGTCTCACGGAATCATGGCCAAAACAGTTCAGCTTAAGTAATTTTTTAAAAACGAGTATTGTAGTGGGACACACCATAGTGACCCTTACCCAAACCCCAAAAAAGAGCTAGCATTAGCCAAAACATAATTTCTTAAATCATCAAGTCCTTGCTGAAGTCAGTTTATTCATATATTCATATATGTTCCAAAACAGCTTTATGGAAAATAAGTTCCAACAAGACTATCTATCGCCCTGCTTTTATAACACCATCATGTTTGTGGAACCAGTAAGTCTCTGACAAATATGCAAATGATCGTATGATTAACAGGAAGCTGGACTGTCCCATCTTCCTGTGGCCCACAGAGTAGACAGAGAAAAAACACCAGGGTGAATATGAGTCATAACAGCCACCCACAAGGAAAGTGATCTCAAGAGCACCGCTCTTAACCGAAGAGGTGAGGGTTTGACTTTTCCAAGACTGGTACAGGCTGGTCTTTATGAAACCAGAAACTGTCCCCTCTGTTTGTTCCAGTTGCTTAAATTGTGTCAGTAAAACAGCAGCACAATGCAAACAACTAACAGCAATCAGTGTTGATAATACAGAAAAAAAAATTAGTCTTGAACAGAAGATAAAATAACAACAATATAGTAATCTTATTGTAATTTATTCTCCTGTCAGTCTTTGCGACAAAACAATGATCGATGTCGCCTTTAAAAAACAAGGCTGCTTTGCAGCATTGGGTGCCACGTGGTGCCCTGGCTCGCAGCGCTCAGAGGTGTGGGCAGATGAGCTGAATGTCACTAGCGTGCTTTTTCCCTCCTCCTTGGGTCAAAACTTTGACTTCAGTGCGCACAGCGTGTTCAGTGTGCTTCTGGTGTCAGAACTGTGAACCTGTGGGTGTGTTTCTTCACCGACAATGCTCTGAGCGCCGTGCCTGTGTCACCCACGCAGCCCCAGGCAGAGAAACAGTGGAGTCATTTATTCTGTCAGACGAGGGAGTGCCCCGCATAAATGTTGATCACATCCTAACAAGGCAATATTTGCTTTTCATTAGAGTTTACAGCACACGGTTATGTAGACAGCATGTCATTGGCATGAGTCATGTGAAATAACTTCACACTGAATCACCGCCCGATTTAACGCGGAGCTGAAGCAGAATGTCAGCCTTTTAGCTGACATTTCGTTTCCAGGAAAGTGTTGTTATGATTGTAGGCATTTGGCCAAAGGCCTCGGAGAAAGCTGGTGCACCCAGGGTGCCATCTCTGACATTTGCCATACTGGACAGAATAACAAAAGCTAACAGATAGAAAGGATGACTATTTATACTGGAAGAAAGTTGACCTGAAGTTTTATTAGTCATTAATCACCTGTAAATATGAGTTGGCATTGATTCTAGCAGCCGCACTGGACACTAGGATCATACCCACGAGTGACAGGAGTCATAGAGCGACTCTTTTGTCACTGTTAACATGTGGCTGGTTGACTGTAAAACTGTGTTTAAGACTCACTGCGTGTTCTGTTCCTCTCTTCAGATGAGAACGTGAAGGCTGGCGTCCACCAAGGCCACCGCTGCACCTTGGGCAGCGCACACACATGATCACATGACTCTGGACATGGACGCGGTCCTGTCAGACTTTGTTCGGTCCACAGGGGCGGAACCGGGTCTGGCAAGAGACCTGCTGGAAGGTAAGGGAACTCTGAGTGGTCGTGGACGTTTATTTATGCTCCAGATGGGCGCGGTAACGGGAGGAAGAGGAGAAGAGAGGAAATGAGGAGAATAGGAAAGGAAAGCAAGCACGAGAGGGGAGGAGACGGGCCAGCCAGTTTGCTGATTTGGACCGGGGTGATGGTTTTACAAGTGCATTACCCTGGGAGAGCTCTGCGCCCATTCACTGGAACTGTTTGAGGAGCAGAGTGCTACTGGCAGTTGTGTAGCTTACAGACAGGAAAAGCATCCACAACAGAAACTGTGGTTAATGGTCACTTGAACTGATGCCTGATGTTTGTCTTTTCATGTCAAACAACTCCAGTCTTCCAGTACATTCCAGAACGAAGAGCCGCTGTGCAGAAAAACAGAGTTTTTGTTTTGCAGAAATAAAAGCACGCCCCACGTTAATCAGACCTCCATTAGGGGACGAAATCCTCAGAGCATGTGTGGAACGGTGTGTCCTGGAATTCTTTTATTTGTCTCTGTGTGCATAGCATGCAGCTGTTGTCTGGTCTGATGAATTAAATTGCGGGGTGTCTGTCTGTCTCTTTCTCCACTTCTGTGGCTTCTCTCGGCTTTAGCGCAAAGCCGCTGGGGCATACATGTGACACTAACAGGCATCAGACAAGACACTGCACTCAGACAAAGGCAGATGTGGGCAGGGATGTCCTATTTCAGTATAATGCCTGCTGCTTTCCTTCTGCTGGTAGCTGCGCTCCCCAGACCGCCATCAATCAGCCTCTCTGTGTCCCTGCCTGCTCTGAGTCAGGAAAGTGTGAGGAAGACAGAGATGCGTGCAGTGCTTCCCCCTAGAGGTTGGTTTGTGCACTCTACCGGCTGTGGTGTGAATAGATGGCTCTGATGCTCCACCAGAGTGCAGATTCTAATGTATCAGCCTTCCTTTTGCTGACCACAGCCATTACCAATGAACCGGCTGTAACAAACCAATGCTTCCAGTGCCATCTAAGCTAATGTAAAAGCATTTGGAGAGCGTGCATTAGGTGCTGAATGGCCATTGTGCTGGTCTTTAAGTTGCCTTTCCTGGATTTCAAGCTGTGGGGATCCATGGAGCGGAATGAGTTTAGAATTGATCGGTGTGAGACACAGCGGGGCCAGGTTTCATGTTCGGACTGCCAAGAATCATCACGTCTGCAAGTGGAGAGGAGGGGAGACAACTTCCTGCTAGTCTTTTACACCGGGAGTCCATTAAGGTCACACAAACATGCTCAGATTACACACAGGCACACAAAATGTTCGCAGGTCTCAGTGCTGAGTGGAGATTTACAGTTTGTTTTGATAAGACGGCAGAGTCCTGAGATGATGGTGGTTTGACTGGTTTGTTACTTAAACCTCTGAAACAACACCCAGGGTGTGTGTTGTCCTGATATGTGTGTCATGAATCGGCCTAAAGCACATCAGGATATTGCTGTCACTCAGTTAAAGATCTCTCTGCCGTCAGCGTCTTTATTATTGTGGAGTTATGATCGTAATGATGCAGCCCTTTTTTTCAGACTATAAAAAAGAGCTATGGGGTTTATGCTATATGCTTTAGTATTAAAGATTTTTTGATTTGATTTTAGGGGATAATGTATTGGGGAAAAAAATGCACATCTACAAATGGTTTCTGAAAGCATTGTTATTCATGTTATCGCATAAGTGGTAATGTTGTTGTTGAAAATAAGAATAAATTGTCTAGTTTTTCCAGCCTAACACACCAGACCAAACAGGGTGAAGGTCATTTTATTTTGGATTTCTTTTTTTTTTTTTTTTAAACATATATTTTCCTTACATAGTCAGAATATCTGCATGTGTCCCACAGGTAAAAACTGGGACCTCAGTGCTGCTCTGAATGATTACGAGGAGCTCAGACAGGTCCACACTGCCAACCTGCCGCAGGTCTTCAACGAGGGCCGCTACTACAGGCAGCCAGAGACACGTGACACGCCCACCCACGTCAACAAGATCGACAGGCCGTGCGCACAGAAGCAGGAGGACAATGCCCAAGGTACTCAGGCGACCTCAACATGCTCTCGTCACGTTTCCTCTCTCTGCTCACATCTTCACCCCGCCCCCCCCGATCCTTCCAGAGAAGCGTCTCTCCCGCGGGATCTCCCACGCCAGCTCCGCTATCGTCTCCCTGGCGCGGCTCCAGGTGGCCAGCGAGTGTACCAACGAGCAGTTCCCTCTCGAGATGCCCATCTACACATTCCAGCTGCCAGACCTCAGCGTGTACAGCGAGGATTTCAGGAGCTTCATAGAGAGGGACCTGATAGAGCAGTCCACCATGATGGCTCTGGAACAGGCTGGTGTGTGAAACGCAACACACTGACGTGACTGACGAGAAACCTTTGTTTTCATTTGTTTTTTTAGATCATAATGAAATGCAGCATAACAGCAGCAGCAGGAAATTTAGGCAGATGTTGTGAAAATAAGAGATAGGAAGGGGGGGGGGGGAGATGGAGCACCTCAGTGAAGCTGCATAATAAGCTTCCCAGATCCCAAAGGATTCATCTCCCATCAGAGCTTTGAACTAAATAATGAAGAGAAACTAGTTAGTAAAGTTTCATATCGCGGAGATCTCCTCACACAAATGCTGCACACACCCTCGTCTTCCTCACCTCATTTCTGAATCAGGGTACCAGGAAATAACTAGCGAGGACAATGGAACCATTGCTGTAAAAATATATTGATGGCGCTATTAGGTTTCTGAGCCTCTGTGACTCATTGTAACCTGCAGATGCATCACACTGATGCAGCACTGACACACGGGGCTGCAGCAGGACGTGTACCTTCAGAAAAATGTTGATGTAACATGGAGAAGAATGAGATGAGCAGCGTAGCATTTTGATCCATCCTCGGTGAGGGCCACATCAACGGGACCCAGTTCTGTGTGTTTATCGTCGTTAAATAAATGATTCAGTGAGATCAGCTCAGAGCATCGGTTCAGAGCAGAGAGGCAGCCTGCAGTACAGCAGCAGTGTGCTGTGCCCAAGGCTGCGAAGAAGTCGACTGTCCCTGCGGGATGCGGGCAGGGTGGTGATGGAGCAGAAACTGGAGCTACTGTAAGAGCACAGCTGAAGGGGGAGATATTCAGAGTGGGAATTCTGGGTGGTTGCTGGTGGAGAGGGTGCTCGTGGAGAGGAGTTTAATTACATCTCTGCACAAAATTTAAACATCCCCTTATATATTCCCCTTTAAATAGTCCCTTAAAAATGGCTTCTTACGATGTCCAGGTGTGGCGCTTTGTCTCAGAATGCTTCAGATTGAATTACTTTTACTAGAGAAGACAAACAGTTTGTCCAGTAACGTGTTTGTCAAAGCGTGTTTTTTTTGTGTGCAGGTCGTCTGAACTGGTGGTCCACCATGTGCATCAGCTGTAAGAAACTACTTCCTCTGGCCACTACAGGGGACGGGAACTGCCTCCTTCATGCTGCATCTTTAGGCGAGTTACTCTAAATGTCAATGCAGAAAACGGTTTAATATTGACAACTAAATAGATGAAACACCAGTTTTGAGGTCCTTTAGGCTACTGTATGATGTCTCTTGCTTGAGTTAGGTATGTCCCGCAGTCCTTAAGCCTAAAACTGTTGTGTTTGTGTTCATCAGGGATGTGGGGCTTCCATGATAGAGACCTGATGCTGAGGAAATCCCTGTACACCATGATGAAAAGTGGAGCTGAGCGAGATGCTCTGAAGAGGAGGTGGAGGTGGCAGCAAACCCAACAGAACAAGGAGGTCAGAGGAGTGTCCATTTTAAGACACATGCTCCCTTATAGAACTGAGTCATTCATCAAGTGTTAGATTTCATAACAAGAAAGAAACAACTAGAAAAAGAAAACAGGAGAGCAGATGTGATTCTAATACAGATGAAGTACTGGCATGTGTCGCCAAATGTGACACTTCTGGTATGTGGTCAGTGAGACGAGACTGAAAGATTTCCTACATTTATTAAGGATCATCAAAATATTCACCATCAGCAATAATATAGCCATCCAATCCAGTACAAGTATATGTCAAGAAACCCTGTAGATGCAGATAAAAATAGTGAAAAAGAACAATATTAGAGACTGTGTGGGTGAGAATCAGTGCATGTTTATCAGGATTTCCGTGTGTGTATGTGTGCGTGCGTGCGTGCGTGCGTGTGTGTGTGTGTGTGTGTGTGTGTGTGTGTGTGTGTGTGTGTGTGTGTGTGTGTGTGTGTGTGTGTGTGTGTGTGTGTGTGTGTGTGTGTGTGTGTGTGTAGTCAGGGCTGGTGTACACTGAGGAAGAGTGGGAGAAAGAGTGGAACGAGCTGCTGAAGTTGGCCTCCAGTGAGCCTCGCACTCACCTAAGCAAAAACGGCAACACCAGCGGAGGGTAAGCTTCTCTGGATGCATTTATCCCGCCCTGCTTCCCCCACAGCCTCATACATCATGTTGTTTATTTCAGCAGCGTTTGCTCTGCAGGGTAAACACAGACAGTTGTGTGGATTTCAGTTTACATCAAACTTCACAGCTCCCCAGCTGTGTACTAATGCTTTCAAATGCTGAAGGGGGGCCCAATTAGAAAAAAAAAAAAAAAAAAAAAGACCTCGTCATCAAAATGGATTTGCCGTGGAACCTCATTGTTCCCACTGTGACTGTTGCCCTGTCAAATTGTTTCCTTGATTTATTGACGTAGTTGAAGTTGGAATGTTAAATTGCGCCCTCTACTGGTAGCTAAGAGTATTGAAACGTGATGTGCATTCGCCTTGTTGCAAAAGGAGTTGAATGTGTGGGTCTCTGTGAGGTTGGAAACTCAGGTATTGTGCATAAATGGCTTGCCTCTCATTTCCATTTTACTGCAATAAAAGTTCCTCAAATACACACCGGGTATAGTTGCAGATATGGTGGAAAAAATGAGAAAAACCTCTGTTGTCTGCCTTTACACAGTAATGAAATTTTACATGACCTTAGTTTTAGTTTGTCCAATGTGAAGCCCTCTCTGACAGAAATATTCCATTAAAGAGCATATTTGACTCATTTAGTCTGGTGGTTTTAACCTCTGGCTGTGTTGGGCTGTTAAACAGTAATCAGGTTAGGAATGTTGGATAGCTCTGGTGTGAGATGAGCCCCCTAAATAGGATGTGTGGGATTCACAAATGAAGAGGCTCTTTATTAGAGTGAATTTTGCAACGCGGCTCTTAGTGCGGCTGGCAACTTAATTGTTGCACATCCCTGGTGGTTGCATGCCTGAGAGCTCTGCCTCTGTTATTTTTTTCTGTCTCTATTTCTCACCCTACCTCCCTCATCTCCCCCTTTGACCTCCTTTTATTCAAATACAAGTATAAACGGAAAACCGTTGGTGTGGTGCAGATATCCAGAGGGCAGCATGAGTCTGAGTGGATCAGATTAGATTACGATCACCAGTGTATTCGTGTGTTGGCCACTGTTCACATTGATCTGTTTCAGTGCAGGAAACTGTCACAGTAACCCACAAGCCTGCTCAGTTACATGTTTGCTTGTTCTTGTCCAAAGGGTGGATAACTCTGAAGATCCGGTCTACGAGAGTCTAGAAGAGTTCCATGTGTTCGTGCTGGCCCATGTGCTGCGCAGGCCCATAGTGGTGGTGGCTGACACGATGCTCAGAGACTCAGGAGGAGAGGGTAAAATAACCTCCATCTTTTCCTCACAGGCAGGAAGGGAGCAAATGCTGAATCATGACATTAATGCGTTGCTTTTTTTTTTTATGATTGGAAAAAATATGGAAAAATTAGGCAGAAATCGTACAATACAATAAGATGCAAAATGTGTCATGATTGAGATGGGCGTAATTTAAAAGATACTGTGCACCTGCTAATGCAGGGGCATGAGATCACAAGATTGACTTGGCAATAACACACTGGTAAGGCCAAAAACAAATTTTAATATCTTGCAAGTTTCCTCCACACGGTACTAAAAAATATTACATTTTCTTATTTTTGTTAGATTAACTATCCGCAGCTTCCCAAATATCTGTCATTGTAACAACTGCTGAGTTATGTTCCAGGACCCAATCCTAGCACAATATAACAGGATTTCAGGTTATACACATATGTATTTATTTCTACAGTGTCTCTAAATGCAGTTCTCTGTGCTCCACATCTCAGGAAGTGTGTCTTGGTTCTACAAATATTCAGCTCATTCTGCTCCGCTTGATTTAATTTTCAGCATTTGCTCCCATTCCTTTTGGAGGGCTCTACCTGCCGCTAGAGGTGCCTCCGAGCCGCTGCCACTGCTCCCCCCTGGTCCTGGCCTACGATCAGGCTCACTTCTCGGCACTGGTGTCCATGGAGCAGAGAGACCAGCAGCGAGAGCAAGGTAACCATCTGCACCTCACCCCAAAAACAGAGGTTCCACGTGTAGCTGTCAGGTATTCTCTGCTTTTAGCTCTAAGTGGGTAAATTGAAAGATTGAGGGTGAGTGGTCTTCCTGTCCTGCTGGAGGTGAATAATGTATGAGGCTGCAGTCTAATTACCTGTGATCCAATATTAAAACAGAGCAGTTGGCAGTAGGAGCCAGGGAGGGACTAACGGCAGCTTCTTCATGATTTATTGCACATTTACCAAATAACTCAGTGTTGTTTGTTTCTCCCTCTGAAGAACCTTCTTTGAGTTTAATCAGATTTATTCTGTTCCAGTAAGTGTGCCTGCTTCTGTGTTTGCACCTCACACTGGATTCTGTGACACACTTCTGTGTGGAGCACGTTGATCGCGTTAGGTCGCGGTCAGAGTGTGTCTGTTTCTCTGTTTGGCAGAGTTTTTTTTGTCCCATCCCTGTCGAATGCCAGCGTTTCCGCTGCTTATTCTCAAGGTCATTGTCATCCTCGCACACAGCTCCTTTAATTGACAAACAGAGAGTATCTCCTTGACAACCAGTCCTGGTAGTCACAGCACTCTTGGGTGTTTTACTCGGTGGAAGGATTGGCTTGTCATCTGCGTGGGCAGACAGCCAAGTGGGTCTTTTTCTCACTCCTGACTACAGTTACGTGAACCGTTTCTTTGTTCATCTCTCCGTCTTCTTTGTTCTTTTGTGCTTGGCATGGAAGGTCGTATTCTCAGGCCCATAAAATCCAACCTAGTTATTAAGTCTGGGTACGAAGACTGCAGGCTAGCAGACAGAAGTGATTACTAACCTGCCATTTTATGCCCTGAAGTCATTCTCTTTTAATGCCAGCAGCTTGAAAAGGCCAGCCTGCTCCACAAAAACTGCCCAGCTCTCACACTTGAATTTGGGGTTTATGTATGTTTTTGTCCAGCAGGGGGTGCTTATGCCCCAAGAACCCACGGCAGCTCCAGCGCCACGCACTGCATGACTGTACTCTTTCACCCTGGTACATTGTGTCCTGTGAGAAGTTCAAAGTGTTTTGTCTGCAGTCTCCTTCCTGGATGTTATGAAAACACTGAGCTGTGCCTTTGCATGACATGTGACGAGTGAATATCAGGCAGCACTGGTACATGCTTCTCAGCTTGGGTTTCTTTGTATTCGTGTCCTTTCTAGCTGTGGTTTTATATATTTTAACTATCTCTAAACTTGCTTTATAGTACTGAACAAATAGACCCAAATGCTCCACGACCAATCAGGGCAGAGTATCCCCAGCTTGGCCCTTAAGCTCGGGCCACATCACCACATATGGGCAGGGTCACGGAATGTTTTCCCCCTCCCAGGCAGACCAGACCACCCCCTCCCTCCTGACAGTCCAGCCAGTGTGTGGAAGTCTCAGGTGCAGGGTTTTCTCAGCTTCCCCCCTCAAAGAACATCCAAGCGGCCCGGTGGCCTGGTGTGTGTGTGTGTGTGTTCAGGTGCCAGAGGCTGAGCTAGAATACTGGCTCTTTCTTCAGCTCTCAGTATAGAAGATTATACAGTAATCTGATTCTAAATCACCCTGACGGACCCACGCTACTGCCCCTTTTGTGGCACGCTCGAGTGGCTTTATTGATGTTGGATTTTGGAAAAACCAAACAAGGGAGGGGTAAGACGAGTGCTTTCAGAGTCAGGTTAACCTGGATTCCTGTGCTCGCAGGTACAGTTTCAGTCACAACGTTTGTGTTCCCGTGCAGTCTCATCAAGACTGACCTCTGTAAACCCTGTTGCCCTGGGCTTTTATCCCCCCCTTGTGTTCCTGTGGTTAAAAGGCAAATGAGTGGGACTGGCCCTCTACTCTGCAGCTATTTCAGACTCTGGTTCTCCATACTAAAACACTTCAAGGTTTTCTTTGGCATTTAATCATCGACCCAGTAATGCTCGTTTCAGTGAAGTACTTTTGCACCTTTTGCACATGGACCACCTACATAACAGTGAAGTGAAACCATTTAGAGCGTTTAAAGCACGAGCATGCATGAATTTATTAAAGTGCCACGCCGTCAGTGTAATTAAATCAATATGGCAGAGAAATTTCAAATGCTATTTGTTGCTGGTTTTAAATTCAAACATGTTACTTTTGCAATTAGCACCATGGCTCAACTGCAAAAATCTGAGGCGTAGAAGCTCAGCCTTATTTATATGCATGGCTGCTGTTGTCTCTTGTGAATTGGGCTCTTTAAGTCTGCAGCTGTGCAGAGTGACCAATGTCAGGAATTCAAATGTGTGCCTTTCCAGACAGTACAAATTGTTCTTGAATCACAGAACAGGGGAAACATTGGCTCAGTGTTGCCGCTGTGAATCAAAGCTTGTTATGAGTGACTCTGTCCTCCAAAGGGAGGAGGAGAAGAAGAAGAGAGAGTTGTTTCTCCATGACAAGAAGCGAGACTTCATAAGCGTTTAGCAGAATCTCAAAACAAAGCAGCAGTCCAGTCTTGAGTAAAGGCTTTTTCAACCTCCCTGTCAGCAGTTTAATAACAGGTTAAAGCCATTTTCCTCCCTCGTGCTGTGCATCAGGATCCACCCACGAATCAAAGATGCAAACTTGCAGCTACGCCGCTGCAAACACGGCTGGCATACCACAGAGAGGCATGATGTCATCTACGCGTAAGCTGTGGGAACCGGTCATTCAAGGACAACTAAACAAGGCTGCCAAGAGGGATTGTAAATACATTACAGCTCATTTTAGTCCTGTAGAGCTCAATTGGCAGCATTGAATCTCAGAATCTGGACCAGAGCCAGGCAGCAAAAACAGCTAAACGCACACAGGCAGCACTCAGAGATGGCAAGAAAGGAAGATACTGGGAGCCACGACGCCACCTCGAAGAACTCCCCGTGCCTGCCGCATGACCCGAGGAGGAGCCGAGGAGGAGCCGAGGAGGAGCCGAGGAGGAGCCGGTCTAGTGTGTTTGTGATTATATGTTCATCCAAGTGCAGATACTTAAAAACCCACAGCTGTTTATCAGGAATAACAACTAATTCTGCACCATAGAAATTACCAGGGTTGTGGGGGTGTTGGAGCCTGTCCCAGCCTTCATGGGCTGACAGAACACACCCTGAACAAGTTGCCAGTGTATTTCAGGCTACGCTCACACCATGTACTTACAAACTCAAACCAATTTAGACACAATTGAGAGTCTCCAGTAGTAGAGGTGGGTCAACTCTAAAGGACCCAAACGCCTGCAGGTAGGGTAGGAGTGGATTTTTGGCAGCACTATTACTAATGTTTCCTTTGCAAACATTGTCAGATACAAACATGGTGTTTTAGAAATTAATTTACATGGACTAATCCTGTTCCATGGTCTCGAGGTGTTATCGTCACTATGTACCACAAATATTTTGACAGTGCGTATTTGACCTGCAGCTTCATCAGGGACACAGACGGGGCTGTTGGTGTCTGTGTCTCTGTGATGCCTGCAGAGCTGTGCGGCCTTTTGGCAGTGTAGAGAACCCATGAGGCCGAGAGCTGACTTTTTCTTCCATCTGGGCTGACGGCGAAGGCTGCAGCATCACTGGGCTGACCAGTCGACTGTCACACGGTGTCCACTACGGGAAGCCCAAGGCGAGCTGCCATGTGGGCCAATCAGGCCTGCGCAGTCCTCAAGCTCTTGTTTTGATTGGCAGTCATGCAGTCACTCACATCAACATGTTCTCACCCACTCTCCGCACGCTCGGCTAGCTCTCTGTTTAGAGCTTCCGTGCCCGTGATTAATGTAGAAAACCTCATCATGGCTGTCGAGGCTGATCATATCTTGTGGAATGACTGAAATGACTTCAGCGCTCCTTTTGGTATGCAATGTCCCTGCCTCTGAGCATGCTAGTGAAACGAATCATGTGTTGCAGGTTCAATTTAAATCTCATCAGCTTGTTTTGAAGGTTTGGCCTTCACTCATAACAGTAATTATAAGAGTCTGCACGGAGGGCTTTGAGAATGCTTTATCAATGGCAAATAGCTTATGTTGAGCTGATAGTATTCCTCTTTTTCTTTTCCTTAAAAAAGGATTATGATGTCCCTTCATGGGATTATGACCATCATTTAAAGTGTCCTCATCTGCTCATCCAAATAAAGTCACTTCATTCATTCATTCTTCTCTTTAGCCATTTCCAAATGCGGGTTTGATCTAATGGAGTGTGTGGAAGTGTCCCCATATCTCTGCCCTATCTATGGTGTGTGCAGTGCTGGGAGAAGAAGCAAATCTATTGATAAAAATGTAATAACTATACGGTGTGTAGATGATATCTGAGCAAAATATACAGTTTGTCCAGGAATCAGGACATGAAATACCTGCATTATAACAGAAGATCAGTTTAAAGCTCTAAAGAGTTAACTGAGGGCTGGTTAGTCAGCTTGAGCCACAGTCCAAAGAATGGAAGGCAGAAAGAATACACCTTCAGTATCCTTTACCCCACCCTGACATGCATCATGGTGTCACCTAAGCCCCAGCTCCGTCATGGCCTTAGCAACGGTGGCGTGCCACATAGTGTCCGCTGTTAAAACTAGACCAAACCGTCTGATAATCTCCTGTCTTCCAGCTGTTATCCCTCTGACTGATTCCGAGCACAAGCTGCTGGCACTCCATTTCGCCGTGGACCCTGGCAGAGACTGGGAGTGGGGGAGGGACGACAATGATAATACCAAGCTCGCCAAGTAAGTCCCGTACAGTACATCACAGGAGGTCGATGCCTATCAGCAAAGCTCAAACATGGAGGCGATGGCTATAGAAGCAGGCCCGGTGAAGGGCGAGAGCGTAAAGACTGCAGGTCTGTCAGTTTGTCCACGAGGGCGACTGCATGGGAGTTAACTCTGACTATGGGCTGCAGGCCCAGGTGACTCCAAAGAAATAACAGTCAGGGAGCAAACTGAGTCGCGTCAGTCATCCTCAGGCTTTGCCAGGGCTGGCCTCACTCTAGTGAGTTTGTGTAAGCGTTTCAGCTCCACATTCCTGCTGGGCAGAGGGTTTCATGAACAGGCTGCAGTGGGAACATTTACAGACAGGTGATGTGGGGACTATTTTCTGTCAGGTGTCTTCTAGCGTGACTTGTCGCTGACTGGATGCATTTTCTCCTGCAGTCTCATCTTGTCTCTGGAGGCCAAACTCAACCTGCTGCACAACTACATGAATGTAACATGGATACGAATTCCATCTGAAACAAGGGTAACTGTTCTCCTCTCCTCTTCAAACATGAGTCTTGTTTGTCATGGTTGGTTAGGCTGGGCGAGACCCCCCCCTTTACTCCATGTCAGTCATTCTGATTTATTTGCTGTAAAATGCAACTATTAAAAAAAACAACAACCCATGTTTGAAAACATGCTAATCCTAATTATGCAGATATATTTTTTGAGACGTTAAAGCTGGTGGAGTGAATGTTAAATCCATGCACTTCCAAGCAGCAAAAACTGTTTGTTAGGGTGTCGTAAACCACTCAGCATAGACATTTCCGAGCTACATTATCTAAAAAAAATAAAAGCTAAATGAACCATGTGACATTTGGGTTTTTATTTGAGTTATTGGTTAATGTAGCAGCTGATAGAGTTCTGCATTTCGAACCCAAGTGGTTGTCCTCACACATTTCGTGGAACACATTTCTGTAATTTTATTGTGTTTGTCATCTCTGACTGTGGGTGTGTCTCTCTGTCCAGGCTCCCTTGGCTCAGCCAGAGTCTCCCACAGCTTCTGCAGGTGAGGATGTGCAGTCTCTAGCCGAGTCAATGGACTCTGACCGCGAGTCTGTCGGCAGCAACTCTAATGTCAACAGCGGCAAGCCCAGCAAGGAGAAGGACAAAGACAAGCAGCGCAAGGACAAAGACAAGAGCCGCGCAGATTCTGTAGCCAACAAACTGGGTAGCTTCAGCAAAACCCTGGGAATCAAGTTGAAGAAGAACATGGGAGGTCTGGGAGGCCTTGTGCACGGGAAAATGAACAAATCTAACTCTGGCTCAGGTCGTAGCGGGGAAAACGGAGGGGAGAAGATGAAGAAGAAGGAGTCCAAGGCCAACAAGGGAAGCAAAGATGATTCTGGCCATTCAGCTAGCTCCACCTCTTCAGAGAAGGCCACAAGTCCTTCCCCTACAGACAGAGACAGGCCTTCCAGTTCCTCCCCCACAGAACGACAGGACAGTTCAGGGCGGGCCTCGGGGGACAAGAGCCTGGAAAACTGGAAGTACAGTACTGACGTGAAGCTCAGCCTCAACATACTGAGAGCCGCCATGCAGGGGGAGCGCAAGTTCATTTTTGCAGGTCTGCTGCTCACCAGCCATCGACACCAGTTCCACGAAGAGATGATCAGCTACTACCTGAGCAACGCCCAAGAGCGCTTTAGCCAAGAGCAAGAGCAGAAGAGAAAGGAAGCAGAGAAGAAGCCGCCCGTCACCAGTGAGGTGACGGTCAAGAAGCCAGAGCTTGAGAGCGTCTTCCAGAGGGAGAGATCGGATAGCTCGCCCCCAGAGAACAGCTCTCCAGTCCTGCCCCACCACACCTACAACCACGCCTCACAGCCCACACCGAGTCTCAAGATGCAGGGCAGGAACAGTCCCACCCCTGCAGCCGCTCTTATCTCTGCCCCAGTCCCTCCTCTCACCCCGCCCACAGCCTCCCACCACACCTCCCAAACGTCCCAAACACCCGCTCCTTACTCTTCTCCCAGTATTGGTGCTAAGAGACCTGTGCCCATTCCTGTGTCCGCCCACTACAGCCATACTCCGCCCATCCAAAGGCACAGCGTGATTCACTTACAAGATGTCAACATGCAATCCTCCATCTTCCAGAACGACCCCTATAATAAGCCTGTGATGGGCACCCTAAAGACATGCGCCACCTACCCCCAGCAGAACCGCACACTCTCGTCCCAGAGTTACAGCCCCGCTCGACTGTCAGGGGTCCGCACTGTTAACACCATCGACGCCCTGGCCTACAACATGCCCGGTGAACACAAGTCCCACACCTACACCAACGGGTTCAACGCGGGAGACATTCAGGACTGTCTGGAGTTCGCCGACGAAGACAACTCTTCTCACACTTGGCTCAACCAAGACAAAACCAAAGGGCGGAGCTCTGGAAGCCCTTTGTACAGCTTTCAGCAGCGCCGCTGCAAAAAAGAGAACTGCTCCTTCTACGGGAGGCCCGAGACGGACAACTACTGCTCCTACTGCTACAGAGAGGAGCTGAAACGCAGGGAGAGGGAGAGCAAAGCGCAGAGGCCCGCATAGCCATCACAGCCACTCCAGCTACTTGTCAGCGAGGCGGAGGGATCCTGGAGGACACAGCACCATCTGCACCCTGTAGTAACATGGTGGAAACCAGTCCGCTGTTGTGTTCCCGTCACCCTTCCCTTGGTAGTAAAGATTACTCCTTTATGATGGGGGAAGCAGAACTTGCAACAGTGAGCAGCTTTGGCCAGAAATTGTATTATTCGTT
>BJFM01005186.1:21830-32628 GCA_016586285.1 Arothron firmamentum
CCCCCCATCTCATTGAACTTAGTCTTTTACTTGTTTTAGAGTAAAAGTCATCTCTGTGTGGTGTAGTTTTCTGTGTGTGAGGAAAGGTCTTTTTCAAGGTTAAAAAAAAAAGACTTGCATCTCATCAGGAGGGAACATTTTAGATCTTTTAATCAGTTTAAATGCAATACCTCTGCTTTTTTCCCCCAAAAATCTCTGTAAAAGTTGTAGTTGTTTTGCAATCAGAAGAAATTTGATGGGAGAATATTAGACTTCAGAGCAATAAATTGGTCATTTTTGCGATATCCTCTCCCAGTTTTGTCTATGCACCAATAATCTATCTACTGTAGGGTAACTGTGTCTTGTAAATTGTAAAGGATTGTCACAGTGTGCTTTTTGTAAACAAATTTGAACTACAGGATTTAAACTGTGTAAGCATTCTAGATTGTACTGTTGGACTAGGTTGCCATGTAAAACTCATTTGTTCAGTGTATTTCTGTTCTCACTATGATGCAAAGGTTTGCTGTGTGGAATTTGGACTAAATGTTCCCATCATTTCCCACTTCTGCCCATAGTCGACCACCTTAAGGCCACTCGCACTGCCAAACCGGCTTCTTAAAAAAAAAAAAAAAAATGTATAAATGGATTCGTTGCATACATCAAACAGTATATGTGGGATGAAATGCTTCAGTGTTTATCGTGAGTCTCCGAGTCGCCTGTTACCTTTTTGGTCAGCGTGTTAGACGAGAAGAATTGTGGTTCGAGAGTGCTGACTGATGCCTGTTAGTCTGATGTGTGATTACACACACACACACCCACACCCACACAAAAAAAACACACACACGACGTGCAATCATGCTAATAGCACTATGTGGTGACCTGCCGTACCGTCGTGTCACTGTTCCGGTGTGATTGTCTGTTCTTCTTCCACATCAAGAGGCCGTTAAAAGAAGCACCTGCTGCTACGAGCACCTCAAGCCTTTGTGATCATTAGTGCTTTAACCAATCAGAGGTTTTTTTTATAAAACCCCCTGGGCCTCCAAGTGCTTTCTGCTCATCCGACAAGACTGCTGTACAGATGCAGTGTTTGTGTTCGTTCTGGTGATGCTTGGATAATGTACCATGCTGTCTCTAACCGTGTCCTGGCCAAGGATGTCCACTGCTCCCTGGGTTCGCTTCTGTCTCTCGCCCTGTTCACACTGCAGTGTTGCTCCTCTTTGTTCCTACGTGACCAGTTCATGGACTCTCACCATGTTAGGAGTGTAAGATATGATTTTTGTATTCCTTTGAGAGTTTTACACTACTTTAAATTATTAATTTGCACATTAGGTACAGATGTAAATATAAAAAATAGTTTATTGTTACAAACATGGTGTGTCTGTGTGGGTTTTTTTCTTCTTCCTTAAGCTGGGAAATGAATCATTTCAATGTCCTTCAGCGGCAAATTACTCTAATGTTTTACTTTAGTAATGCAGATTAAAAGCATGAAAGGCCAAATGATAGCAAAAATAACCAGGATTTTTGCTCAAAATCTAGGTCAAGCACCAAAAGAGGCTGAGTTCTACAGTTTCTCTAATGCAATCCAGCATTTTTTTCATTATGAAACCATTTGAATGGTTATTAGGCTCACATCTGTGACAGAAAATCCTTTAAAAAAGCCAACCAAACCAAATCCTGGTATCTTCAGTGGCTATGTCTTGCTAATTTTTCCAATTTCAAAACTGGAGAAGAAACGATGGCATGGTGTGGTACTGCCATCATTGCTGGGCATTTTGAGGGCACAGCTGATGGATATATTACATTCACCGCCGAACTGACAGGATTCATCTCCTTCAGCAAAAACAGCATGAGGGAAAAATTTCCACCCAAATCAGTTTGAGGTTAGAAGGTTGAAATTCTTGGGAGTAAACTGCCAAGTAGGGCAGCATTCCAGCCTGAGCTGCAACTCTGCCTCCTTCCTCCAGAGAGGCTTCTACACCGGCAGGGGGGTCGAAGCCACGCGGCCAAACTGGCTTTTGAAAATCTGCATGTGCCTGCTTTGAAGTGCCCTCAGTCCCTACAGCCGCACAATCTGGTGAGTGTTTGGACCAAGTCTCTACTCAAGACAAATGGCACAATGAAGTACTCATGCATGAATTTGTTTAAGAGATGAATCATGATGGAACTCGATGTCTCGTGATTTTGGGCTGAGATCCATTTTGAGAGAAGAGTAGAAAAGCAGAGCTCTGACTTTACCATTCCAGGTTTTATTTATATATATATATATATATATATATATATAGAGAGAGAGAGAGAGAGAGAGAGAGAGAGAGAGAGAGAGAGAGAGAGAGAGAGAGAGAGAGAGAGAGAGAGAGAGAAATCCACCAAAAAAAAGCTGTTGCCCAAGTCCAACCTGGATGTTTCCATTATATTTTTAGGCATACACTCTGATTTCAGGACCATCCGGTGTAGCTCTCTTCAGTCCGCTGCAGGTAACAGTTGTCTTGGGCATTAGCTTCTCCACTGGGATTTCCTTTCCAAACCCTCAAGGACCAGCTTGGGAGTTGGATCCTCGAGCATGATTCACTGATGATGTCTTCATGGTGACTAAAACAACTTCAGCTGTGTCTCACCAGACCAAAGAATTGGATGTTTACCCCCATTTCACTCTGCCATAAAGCTCTGAGTGGGGAGGAATCCACTCCACCCAGTGTCTCCCAGTCCACTTCAGCTGCTGGGGCTTTGACTTAAACTCCTTTACAACAATAGGTTTGGGTTTTTTCTGCTCCAAAATTTAAATTACCGCGGTGCTGAGGGACAGGCTTCGGCACCCCCTGTGACCCCAATCAGGAAAAAAGTAGCAGCAAAAGATGGATGACAGATTTAAATGAACTTCGAGGACTCCGAGAGCTGCTTGGAAAGCTCTTTAGTCCTCCTGGTGTGGTTGTAGTGGGACCAGATACTCAGACCCCCTCGGACACATTCACTGCTGTGATCCACATTTCTCTAATTGTAAAACCGCTGACTAAAGGCGTAAATATCTATGCAATCCTTTAATTTTTTCCTATAATAACCTCAAATGAAAACCTAGAATGAGAGGATTTTTGAGGAATCTGCGCTCTGCACAGCAAACAGCAGCTGACTGAGTTGGTGAAGTGATAGTAAGACTGGCGCCGACTGGGCAGCAGCCAGTTCTGTGTGGTATTCGTCTGCCTGGATGGTGTGGGGAAGACTCTGGCTGCTCCTCCTGGGGTTCACAGTTGCGGTCTGTGGTTGCTGATAATGTGTGAAAATGATGTGAGGTTTTCAGGATGAATCACATCTCATCCTGATGCTAACGTGAACCACTCTCTGGCATGCGGCAGCGCCTTCCTCCAGAGCAACGTTTGCCAAAATTATATCCTCTTCTGACAGAAATCTCTTTGAATCCAAATGAGGGACACCCCTTTACTTTAAAGCAAGGAAAGGCTCCATTAGTCAGACAGCAGTCATCTTCTCACACAAAAATAACAGGATTTAAATTAAGATGCAGCAGTATCATCCCCCACTTAATTAAAACTTATTAAACTATGGACAGAACAGCTCTCTTTGAGTGCATGAACTGAATATTCGCTCTAATACCTCTAATACCCTCCCCGCCACCCTCGGCTAAGCCGTGTTCTCAGCCAGCCTCCACCCGCTCATCCCACCCGCTCTGTAGGCTCCAGTGCCAGCCCTGCCGTGCTCTGCAGTCAGGAGTGGGTGGCATCACATGGCCTTTCAGGCTGCCTTCTGGGGCCTGGCGTGGAGGAAGAAGGACACATGCTCACGCACACAGATCTCTCTGTGATGGAGCCCACTGCTGCTGCTGACCGCATCGCCCCCACCCGTGAAATCGCTCCACTGAGTCCTACAGTCAGTGATGCCCACACACCTCAGTGGAGATGAGACCCATTCCAGCCCACAAAGACTCCCACACTGTGGACTAGGCTGGGCGCACCATCAGTGCCTGGTAATACCACCCACCCACCCACCCACCCACTCCCTCAGCTTCCATCTCAGCTGCTGTACAGTATGTACTCTTGCATGTCAGAATAACTCACACTTTTGAATTTTGGCAAAGCAGACTAAACTGCTTCTGCGCAGGTCTTCCCCTGAAGTGCTCACAGCTTCTCATAATCCATAGAAAAGGTGTGACTGCGATAAATCAGTCAGACCAAAACCACTTCCTCCACCTCCACATCCTGTCTTTGCAGAGACGAACTGTCAGGGCCCGTGTCTGTACCTCCCCTTACGTGTGCCGCCGGGGTTGGGGGGTGGAGGGGGTGTCGTTCCGAGCACAAACACATGACTGAACGACATGTAAGCCAGAGAGAGAATATATGCCTCACCCACACAACAGGCAACGAGCGAGCGCTTCCCCTGCAGCAGGTCCTCTGCATTGTCGGGGACTCCGCTTTCAAATGGAGGAAAGATGCAGGATATTTATATGTAGAAGGTCAATTTTCCTTGACAACAGCCCCCTGCTGGCTTTTAGAGGCCGTCGACCAACTTCAGCCGAAGATAAACAGAGGGGGAAAAAAGGGGAGGTGGGGACACAGAATTTCTCATATCACCACAAAAACAAGGTCTGGGAACACGCCGGCTGTGATGGCACACCGAAGGGTGTGCTGGTGCCAGGGGTGGCAGCTTGTCTGTGTGTGTAGCGCGGTGTGCCTGGTTGTTCCAACCTGCCCAGAGACAGGAGGTGTGCAGATTGAGCAGGGAGAACACCAGGCTCCTCATCAAGAATTTTAATGCCTTCATCCCACCCCCACTCCTTCCTGTCTCCCTCATGGTTCTTTGCGAGCAGGAAAGGCCGCGCCTGCGATCTGTGCCAGCGTCGGTGGGCACCATCGGACACAGAGAGGAGCAAAAGTACTCCGGCAGCCAGTTTTCAGATGCAGATCCGCTTCACCTGGAGCCGAACGTGCGCTCTGCACGGTGGGAGGGGGCGGCAGATCGCTGTGAATCATCAGCTCTTCTGAAGCCAGAAGTGCTCTGCTCACACACAGGAAACTTTGCAGCATTTATCAGTCGGGGTTTAACCAGAAATACAATAAGGAAGGAAGGAGTCTCATTTGCTGCCCCACCCGTTTCTAGTGCCAGGGCACTTTCTGTAAACATGCACGGCTGAAGTGAGACGAGAACGTGTAGTTCCTGTCGCAAGAACATAAAAAAAAAAAAAAAGAAGAAGAAGCACGTGGCTGCAGAGGACAGACTGCCATTGCAAAGGTTTCTCTGTGATTCGCTTAATTCTGTTCGTGGTAAACAAAGAAACACCTGAGAATAAGGGAAGTACATCCACTCCACCTCCTTCCCTTAAAATATAAACTAAAAGTTTGTTTGCACATTGGCTGCACAATTCTAACATTTCTACCCCAGTGTGTGGCCTGCTTGTGCATGTTATTCGCATTTGTGGTTGCAGCTGAACAGCAGTGACAAAAATGGATTCAGAAATGAGCCCCAAAACAGTTTTCTGTTGCTTATTTTATGAATTTATTTCCAAATGTAAACTTCACTATTCCATGCATACAAGTTATGACAACATACATTATCCAACAATCTGTTATTTTTCATATTTGCATAGGACATGGTCACAATATATTGTCTAACATGTAAAAAATAATGCCATAAAAAGGTACAGCAGAGCAGCTAAGACCAGCACATTAATTGTGTGTTGAACCCGAGGAACTGTACAACTGTAATACTTAAATGTAGTGATTTTGGTTTGCTGAGAGGAGGAGAAAAAAAATAATGACACCTGAAGGTTAGAGGTACTGGCCATAGCTGAGTCAAAGAGTTATTTACAGATTATATCGGTGCTAAGAGGGGAAAGAGCACCATGGAGTCACTACAACAGGCAACTGATGGTGATGGGCAGAGGAGAAACGCACGGAGGTATCCAGAGAGCAACGCTACACTGAGGAGGTACACCGAGGACAAACGGGGACAGGAAACGAGCTGGTGAGAGGCTCTCCTTGTAATCAAAGCGAGGTCTATGGCAGCGGTGCGTGCTGCATAACCTGAAACAAACGGAGGGCCAAAAGGGCCCACACCTTATGCAAAGACTACAGTGTGCATTTGTACAGCAAAGAGCAACGCGCGTGGTCCGCTCAGGCAGAATACCACCTGCTGTGCTGCTCATCTCAGTCTCTTTACTCATTCTGACTGGGTTTGATGCTGTTGGGTTTTTTTTTTAATTTCATTCAAGTGATTTTTAAAACAAACAAACAAAGTTGTTTATTTAAGAGGTCCATATTCAGCACAACATCCACTGATCAACACTCAGAGCATGTGACACTGAAGCCGGGTGCTTCAACGTTAATGCGACATTCATCTTTCCCTACAAATCCTTTGGTAACAATTTTGTAAGCGCGGAGCCTCGACGAGCTAAAAGCTCCTTTGGGCTGTTCGAGAAGCTCCCTCTAACATCATCGGACATCATCCCCACCTGACAAAGCCCTTTGTCATGGCAGGAAAAACAACCAGCTTACATCCGTAGCGCTCGTGTGTGCGGTAGTTTATCTAGAAACGACATGTTTGTCATTGAGCTGACTTGGCTTACAAAAAGAGCCCGAAGAGGAGAAAAGGAGAGTTTGAACCTGGGGAATGTTGACAATGACAAACGTACCGTGTGCACAATTCACAACGTTTAAAAACCCCACGGTCGAGACGGAATTCTAATCAGAGCCTACAAAAATGCATCAGGTCAATGTAAGCAGCACATTTATAGCAAACGCAGTCGTCAATCCTTTGGAATGGTCAAGCGTTAATCATTATTACGACTGTTTATGTTTAAAAAAAAAAAACTGTAATATGCCATTACACACTGCATTATTGTACAGTCAGAAAAAAGAAAACATTAAATAACACAATCAAAAGCAAAGCTACAAAATCAAAACGCTCACATAAAGCAGAAAAGAAATACTACTGTACATTACATAAAAACATGTCACACTTTATAAAACTGTACAGGTTTGTTAAATGTCTGATAGTAGCTATTTTACCCACAACATTTGTGTCCTCTTTTATAAAGTTACCATTGTTGATTTGGCACACAGTTGCATCGACCATGCTTGGATCTTGAAATCAATCATGACTTCAGCTGAGACGCCTGTGATATATTTGTTTTAAATAAGATTGTTATATTTCTTTACACACTAGGCAACATTCTTTTTCCCCCCTTAATGTGTTTTTGAGGCTACAATTAACATAAAAAATAAAATAGCATACGTGTTTTTGAACACCGCTGTGAAAAGGTTCTTTCTCTAAGACAATCCAAACTCGAACTTGACTCATCCACAGAGAAATAATAAACTAAAAACAGTGGGGTAATAAAAGGATTTTTAAGATCAAAATCAAACAAATGAGGTTTTATTGTTTCCTGGAAAATTACTTTTGAAATCAAAAAGCTCATGCATGACCCTGACAACACGGGATGATTAAATAAAATGCAGCCCAGTGTTTTATTTACAAAGAATTCTCTCTTCTGTTTTCAAGTAGAGACAAATAAAACATCTTTTTTGTGCTACTCGTCAAGCAAAACGCAAGCTACATGATGGATGTTTTTGAAACGATATGAAAATTTACATGAAAGTCAAACATTTCTAAGGTGCAATTTGTAAAATGCAGCCAGCACGTGAAGGTGTACACCTCCGAACAGATAGGGGGCAGTGTGTCGCAAGAGTATCCGCTAATTGCTATATCCAGCAGCTGTTAGCTTTGTTAGCAACATAGCTAGTGGTTTTGTAGGTAAACATTTCTTTGTGGAAGGAATCTGAAGTGGAATTTTCCAGGATTTACTGCTGGTCAACAGTGGTGACTGTGGAAAGGCAAGCTAAGGTGGGTTTGGTTTTTTTTTTTGGTTTTGCAACTCAACAAATTTAACTTGACCTACTTTGCTGAAAGTGATACTATGACAAGGGCTGAACAGGTACCTTAAAACACTGCTGTCTCCGCTGTTTGATTATAGAATGTTTTTTTTGTTTTGTTTTTTTAACGTTAAGACTGTGACTGAGGCCGCCTCATTTTACAAATTGCAACTTCAAGAGGTATGATTTTTGAGAAATATACAACCTGAAACTTTTCATGTGACAAAAAAATAAAATAAAACAAATCAAGAATTAAAATGAAGACTAAAATGCTAACTTACAATGCTGTGGTCTCTGATAGACTTTCCCCCAAAGACTCTAAGTAATGAAGAAAATAACAATAATAAAAATGAGTCACTTAAATCTTAAATGTAATGTACACAGAGGTCAGGAAAATTCCTTGTCTCATCACCACAAACAATCTTTTCAGTCTCTGGCTTGTAGAATTTTTGGATAGCAGGCTATCGGGAGCAACCTGTATCCTGACATCAACAGATTATTCACTGCTTCTAGAGTTGACCCCAGTATTGGGGAACAATGTTTTGTACATGAAAGCGTGGCGCCTATAAGCAGCCTGACAAACATCAAATTGACTGAAATGACCTGAAGACAATGGAAAAATCTAGGAAAAGGAACAACAAACTGTAAGGTTAATTCTTGAGGTTAATTCAAGTCCAGTAAAAATGGACACATACAAAAGTGTGTTCAATGGCCTTTTGAGTTGGATTATTCAAGTAGGTTTGGTACAGTGAGAACCAGCGCCGAGACACTGCCTGTGGAGACCTAAATGTCATCGGAGCAGTCTGGATGGATGCGTCGACTGGGTTGTTTATGCTTTAAAACTCACTCTGTTTTCTTCCTGTCGTCTACTGTAATCCCACTGAGGGACAAAAGTGTGTAAAGGGCCATTTCACCAAGGAAAAAAGGAGCTCCAGAGTGCTTAATAAGGCGTATAGCAGGACTGCAGGATGTTATGGAGACATTAAAGGCTGGAGCTTGGCCGACAGACAGAGGCCTTCCTGTGTTTCCAGTGTGGTCGGACACTGACCAGCAGTGAGCACAAAGCACCCAGGAACACGGGGAGGGGGTGGGGGGGCTGGCCCATATTTCTGTGCAGCGACACTATATTACAACAAAATTCACAAAAATGTCCTGTTTCCGTTTTGCAGATGTTGACCCTGAGGTAAATGTGCAGATTATGGATTAAGTGATTAATTGAATGTGCTAAAGAGCGAGCTGCAGCGCAAACCACGTCGATTTCTGTCAAAATAAAACGGCCATGGGTTCAAAACCAGAACCAGCTGCTCGACAGGGATTATTGGTTTCTTTTGAGAAATGGCAATTGTGGATCCCTCTCAGTGCTTTTTTTTTTGTTTTTCTTAATAAAGTAACTAATCGCTGGCATTCAATGCGTCATCCTGCAGCCTGGAAACCATTTACAGAGGGTCGCTTCATTTCACGTGGCGTTTTTTTTTTTTTTTTAAGGAAACGACTGCATTTGATCTAAATAATGGCTGTTTTCTTTCTGGAGGATGTCACAGAGCTGATCTTCGGAACTCTCTCTCTCGAGAGAGAGCCGTCTACTTGGGGGGAGGGGGACAAGGGACAAGGGCGGCCATTCATGGGCCTGCACCTGCGAGAACGCAGGCAGCGCTTCTGGGGCAACGCTGTTGAAATGCGCACGGCGTTAGGTGCTGAAGCGCGGGGCAAGAGTCGGCCGGAGGAACGAGGCTAACCCATGACCACGGCCTGGAAGGATCTATAAGGACCAAATACAGGAAACCACTTGCAGCTAACGCATATAAAGAAAAACACAGACTAGCAGGTTTGGATAGTGGTGCCCACTTCCGTGGAGGGTTTACTGTGCCTTTTGCCTGACTTACTGAGGCATGTCTGTCTAGAAACACAAGTCAGCTTTCTCACGGGACCCCCCGACCTTCACAGGCGGGACGGCGTGAGCCTGGTGAGAGCTGCACGCTGCTGATATGTTCATTGTGGCGCACGTGTTTTTCCAACAGTTTGAAAGCCCCCTTCATTCTGAGGGTCTGGGTGGGGCCAGTTGAAAGCAGCTGTTTTAGACCTCCGCTTTAGTGGCGCTAAGTTGGATTTGTCCTTGGCGTGGAGGAATCTGACTCAGTGCTGGCAGTAGTAAAGGACCCCCCCACCTCCCCAACCCCAACACATCAGGTGCATCCCGCCTACGCTGCGAGCACCGTCTAGGTAGTACTCGTTCTTTTCCTTTCTGCTCTTATCACACAGGTTGGATCAGTGCACTAAGTACAGCCATCCCCCCCCCCCCGCCGGCTCAACAGTTTCTACGGTTGGTTGGGTTGGGGGGGGGGGGGGGGGCGGAGACGCAGGAGGTGTTGCCTCCTCTGTGCTGCTCACTTCATGATAAACCTCTTCTTTTTTTATTTTTTATCAGCTTCATCCTTTCTTGCCTGGATATCACAGATAGCTCCCTTGAACACTCAGTACCGTATCAGCCCACGCTTCGAAACTCACCCCACCCCACCCCCCCACCCCGCCTAAGTCAAGCTAGCTCTGAACTAGACCGGTGGAGCCAGACGAGCGAGGGAGAACTTCTGACGCTCCTCCTCCAGGCTCTTCTTGTGGGATGCAGCTGTTTCCTCCATCTGCACGCGGTGAAGATAGGAGGAGGGAGGTGGGTGTGGGTCGTACCTGTGACACCGCGGAACGCCGGCCCCCAGGCCCGAATGAGAGCTGAATAGACAGCATTCTTTCACTCCTGTCTTTGGTGCTTTTTCCTATGTGCTTGAGAGGGAGAAACATTGTTTTCCTTTTCAGGTCCCTTTGTGTGGGCTTGCGTGAAAGAGACCGGTGATGCAGCACTTTTGGGTGAAAAAGCACAAACAGCTGCTTTTAAGCTTTGAGCTCTCCATTTTAAAGGGTTTTGAGTTTCTAACTGAGAGCAGTTTCCAAAAAAA
>BJFM01005186.1:52832-78471 GCA_016586285.1 Arothron firmamentum
TTTTTTTTTTTTTAGCTTTTATTGCTGCAGTTGCTCTAAGACCAACATACACCAGTGCCTGCAATGTCCAGAAAACTTGTTATTAAAACCATGCACAATGAACTTTGACCCTTGGGCCACTGTGAGTTAGAAAAACTTATGATCTGCACACTGCAGCAATCAGACTGGATGTCCTGGTGTTTCTGTCGTGCTCATCAGTGTGATGACTTTAAAACAAATTCCAGATGGACCCAGTTACACATGTTTTCCTCATCAATGGCTGGTTGATTCACTCCAAGTATCTCCTTTGTCCTCGACTTCATGCTCACTTGTTACCCACCTCTTCATCACTCCATCTTGCAGCGTCTCTCAGCGTTGCTCCTCTTAGCAGAGACAAATAATCTCCTGCACTGATCCGCCACTGGTGCTCGTCCACTCATATGCAAAGCCACTGACAAGATAAAGCTCATTTGTGTCTGCTTACGAGGAGAAATTACGCATTATCCATTGCTAGAGGCTGCGACACATGGAGTGGGAGAGTAAACTGTTCATTTTCAGATATCACTCTTGTTTTCCACTTTCAGTCCAGATGATGAAAGAGGAAGCTGAAATCACCCAGCTTGTTTCACTAATTAAACAGGTAAGACTGGCACAACAGCCTTCTAAAATTTGACATTTATCAGTTTCACACGTGAACCAAATAAAAATAGCCTTGAATTATTGTAGCTTTTCATATTTACAGCTGGATGAGCAACTGAACTGGTGTTCATTTGACTGCCTGATATTTTGCATTGTATCCAGTAGAGGGAGCCACTGCACATGTAATTGTTCACAGTTTCAGTTTCATCTATCTATCTATCTATCTATCTATCTATCTATCTATCTATCTATCTATCTATCTATCTATCTATCTATCTATCTATCTATCTATCTATCTATCTATCTATCTAATAATGTTAATGTTAATAAGAATAATAACAATAACTAACCAGACTCCAGGCTCTGGTAATGAATACAAGTGCTTGTTGAAAGCAGTTTGTCATTAAAGCCCAATGTTTTTGCCTGCTATATTTTTTGCTGGTGTTATATAACGGGTCAAATCATCAACAATACTCATAGCAGAGCTGCTGCACATCTGCATCTTGCAAAATTAAACTTCATTTGAAATGTATCTGACAAATGAGAACTGGAGATTAACTCCACCAGGAGTGTGTTGTTCTGTTGACCCCGGAGGGGGTCACTCAGAGTTTTGCAACATGGAGAGCAGAAGGTGCAGAGGTGGCGTGCTGTGGGCCTCTCCTGCCTGCACCGTGACCATACTGTCTTGTCTCACCCCACAGACACACAGTGGCTCCTGAGGGGGTTGGGGGGGGGGGCTTTTGGCTTTCTGCTGGCTAACTTTAGCATCACAGCTCGCATGGTCTCACTAAGCCTTTTTTGGGGTTGTGTTGTGTCAAAGTAGATTTACCTTCAATAACCATTTATTAAATCTCTGTCCATTAGACTGTGAGGCTTCATAAGAGCCGGCTGCATTAAGCCTGATTATGGGATGCCCGGCAGAGGAAAAGAGTGTACGTGTCAAGTGTGTCATCCAGTGATTTATATCCCTGGCTGGGATCTCTGTCTTGTCAGTTGGCCGTAAGCTGCAGAGAAGAGAGAGGTCTCGATACCTGAAATGATGTGAGACCTCCTTCGAGTGGGATTCCAGAGGTGGCCGCCATGCCTCGGCTCCAGAATGCCCATCTGAGGTTTCTGCCTGCTGTTTCCAGCGTCGATGCTAGAGCTGAACCTGGAGTCGTCACTGAAGTCTGAGGACTGCTTCACCAGACACTTCAGCCCTGGTCTTAGACCTTCATCATGGACCCCAAAGGTCCCAGTGGTGCTTTTAAACGCTCTTCATTGAAACGCTCCACATCTGGCTCGCAGAAGGTAGGACACATGCACCGTCACATGCAACAGGTGCTCCTAAAGTGGAGCATCATTCAGAGTTCTGTTCAAATTATTTGTTGAGTTCCTGCTTTAATAAGCACCACAGTGTATTTGGAAATATTAGTAACTCGCTGTGAAAGCATCCGTCTGTTCAGACGGTAGTTTCCACCAGTGTTTGGGGGTAAAAGTGTGCACTCGCCCTCCTGACCAATCATCTCAGGGACCGGTCATGGCTGCTGCTCATATGTTGCCAAGCGCACGTTACTTGGCTAAGTGGTGAAGCTCAGCAGCTCCCCCCTATACGGCAGCTTAATCCTTCATAATGGCCAGTATGGACCACCGTGACCAACAGATTAAGGACTTTTACATCTTTCTAAAGTCTGCTTTCATGTGATTAACACACTTTGGCCAACATGTCCTTGAAGAGAAAGATGCATTTTTCTGTGTAGTTTGCGTGCAAAAAACATACAGGTAGAATAAGACCAGAGACTAGAGACAAGCCCAGATTTAGTGCTGGCTTTGCAAATTCATGCAGCTAAGACTTTTCTGAGGGAAAAGGCAAAAACCTTTAACTGCTCATAGATCATAGATAGTCAGTATTGTATATGATATACTCAGAAAGCTACATTGTGCATTTTGCATACGGGGAAACTTATGAGGCAGCTAAATCAGTACTGGGTGTTCAATAAGCCAACTGATTGTGATGGCTTCACTAAATTAGAGTGGGTGCTAATACTCTTAATATAATCCACAGCCTTTTCATATAAGGTGTTTCCACTGTAAATCAGTCAGCAATATACGCTGCTAAATTTAGCTCAACTCAGATCCTGGACACAGTAGCACAAGTCAGCAGCCATGTTCTTTTCCCCTGTATGATCATGTGCTTTGGGTCATGATGCTGCTGCGTTTGCTCCCACTGTATCTGAATTCTAGACATACCGCGCATGAACTCATCTGCAGCGTCTCGTGGTGTGATTTGTTTTTCATGCGCGCAAATCAGAAAAGGAGGGAATGTCTCTTGCAGATGGATCGCTGGGTGTTTATCGGGAATGCGCTGCAGCTCATGTGATGCTTAGCATGAACAAGCATGAAATTCATTCATATGTTAGCATGTTGTTCACAAGCTTAACAGGCAGATTGCCAGGATGTGTTGGGAGTAGCCGAGTCTCATCTTCCCTCTCTGTGTGTGTTTGTTCCTGCTTTCCTCACCTGTCGAATCATCCTGATGTTCCTCTCCTAGATCCAGGTGACCCCACTCCTTTCTGCTGTGTAGCTCCTCCCCCTTGTGCCTGGTTCTTCTGTATTTGTTGCAGCAAACTTTAATTTTGGCTGTTCCTGCTGTTATTTTCCATCTTGTCATCTATACACGTCTGCTCCGGCGTTTGACCTCGCCTCTACAGTCTGTTGCTCAGACTAGACTGTTTGGATGGTCCTGTTTGTTGACTAGGTCCAGTGTTTACCAAAAATTAAATCAAATGCTGGTCTGATGTAATAGACTCCAGATGAAGCAGTCTGGCACATAGCAGAGGGTGTGAGATGAAGGTGGCTATGACTCACGTGGAATAACCGAGTGTTTGGTGTCCTGCTCACTGACGTCTGTGCTGAATATGAGCAGATCTTTCGTGAGAAGAGCTGCAGAGCCGCAGGACAAAACAGAATGGCCTCATGGAACCGAAGGTTGCAGGTTTCAGGAGCAGCGTTAGCACATTGCTAAACAAGTTCATGTCAGATATTGATCTCCGCAATGCATAATGTGCCCGTCAGAAGGACGCCTATTTAGGTGTCTGCAGGCTGGGCTGCAGATATGAGGAGCTGTATACATCTTTATCATTATCTGGTCCTCTTATCTCGTAGGAAAGTATCAGCATCAGTCTTCTTTTTCAGTCCAACATTTGTTTTTTTTAAAGGGGAAATGGAAAAAAACAGCCTTAAACATGTCTTATGACTCCCTTAACTCTCGGGGATAATCAGTGACATGTTGGACTCATGTGATAGCTGGATAACTGGATTTTAGAACCACCAAGTACAATGGAGGCATTTATAAGCAGGGCTGAAGGGAAGGCTTCACAGTTGCCTGTCCAGAAGGCCAAGAACAAATGTTGCCCCTCAAGTTTTTCAATCTAAAAATGTGTAAAATGCGCCTTTTTATTCGCTCCACGTGGGACCATGAGGTTGCAGTAGTTGTTATTCCTCAGCTGCTAAGGAGTGAACCTGAGTTGTCCTCCTGTCACAACGCATCAAGCTAGAACCGCACAGCCATGCGGAACCCTGGCCGAGCAGAGCAGCTGCTTTTATCCTTTAACCCTGGCGACGCTTCCAGCAAAAGAAGTCTCACTGAATTATTATTAGTTCCAGATAAAACTGCCAATAAACTGACATGCAAAAGTGGTTCAAATATGGAGAAAAATTTTTTTTTTCCATCCTCAAATATAACAAAATAAAGTTAAATTTCAGCTGGGTCAGAGCTTCTACGTGATAACGTATGCACCAGATTCGGTTTAAGACGGATGCGTCATCGGCTGCGTTATAAAAGTTGCTTTAATTCAATCTGAGGGGGTGACCTGCGAACACTTATGTGTTGAAAACGCGTCTGTGTTCTGCGTAGGCCTGCTGGGGCTGAATGGCCACTATGATGGAGCTGCTCACACTCCTGTGGGTCAGCAGACCTGAGCCATGTGACGGCTGATTGGGACCAATGTATGGCGCACGGCGCGTGAGGCTCCACGTTTGTCCGGGACAAACACTGCTGTGTTGTGGGAGTAGAGTTGTTGCGACAGAGGAGCTAATCTAAATAAGATTACACAGCAAAGATCATTTATACATTTGTCCTCGTTAGAAATCCAGCATTTAGAACTTCCTCCCCGTACTGTTGCCTTTTGTTCTAAAAAACTGTTGTTTTTCTTCGAAATGCGTGCTGGAATGAATGTTGTCCATTGTTCTGTGGCTTGACTTAAGTCTCATTAATTTGTTTTGTGTGACGCGAACTAATCCCACTGGTATCAAACCGTTCGAGGTTTTTGTTGCTAAGTGCCGGGAGGCAGCCCTGGAAGCAGGATTTGGCTTTTAATTGCTGCTTTTAACCAGTTAAAGCGTCCTCGAGTAACTGCGTCACACTCACCAAACCTCTTCTGCAAATGCACGTTGTTTTCTCCGGCCACCATTACCAGCGGACTGCACGTTTTCTTTAACCGGACTGGGGCGGGGGGGGGTTGGTGGACGGGGGATGTTGGGCTTTTCTCTGTCTCTCCGAGTGGTCAGCCACCGGCCTCGCTTGTCTTTTTCTGAAGCCAGACCTGCTCACTTCAACCATAAAAGGAATGCTTATCACACCATCTCGCAGGAGGAAGGTTTTAAATGGGTGCCCACTGCTCTGCGCTCCTGAGCCGGGGTCTCAGCTTCCAGATCGCCCAAAGCTTGGCCCCCATCTACCTAAGCATGCACCTGAAAGCCTTTAAGATCATTAAGCTCAGCACGCACACTAAAGGAGATTTATGTTAAATGTGTCAAAATAGGTCCGATTTAACATTTCCCATCCCGAAACAGGCGATGGCTGGAGAGATAATGTGGTCTTCTCAGCTTCAGAGTGTTTCTGAGATGCAAAAATCGGTAAAAAAATGCACAAAGTCGCTTGCTCTTTTCCTCTGCAGAAACATAGTGGCTGAAAACACAGATTAAGCGCAATTAGAATCGACTGACCTTGCCCCCAGCTGGGGTCCAGTCAAGTCTTAACAAGGCACCTTCCAAAAGAATGCCTGCGTCCAATTCTCTCAATTATGCAAATGGGTTTGAAATCAAAGTGGTCGGAGGGGAGGAAATTCTGCCATGAAAAGTTTGGGGTGCCTCTGAACTGGGCTGCAGGCAGCGTTTCAAGCTTAGCCGGGCTGCTCCTCACACAAGCTAAGATCTTCCACACTGTGAAGTGAACACAAAGAAAAGAGTTTTTAACAAATTGGGAGATTAGGGGCCAGTTATCAAAGTGGATTTATTGTGCCTTGTTCAAGCAAAGGATGAAAATACCCTGTGGGCATGAAGAAGGGGTCATGGGACTCCCGAAAGGATTACCTTGAACTGGAGTCATGAGACTCGGTCGAACAAAGACCCTGCTCACATGCTCATCATATTAACCGGCCCTCATAAAGTGAAGAAGTTTCATGTCCTGTGGGATTCAATGAGAGCACTCGACCGGGAGTGCAGCAGCGGGACGAGGCTCTGACAGGGGAGCAGCAGCGCTGTGGGCTTGCTCTCTGATCCGCAGACGGGACCCCGCAGCCCGCCAACAAGACTTTCTGTAAGTGGAGCTGCTTTTTGAGCTTTTTCTCAAACTATATTGCATCTGATTTAATGACTGGTAGAGAAAGGGACTGGTTGAAGTCGTAAATGCTCAGTGATGCCTGATAACTGAGGGGCCCCGCTGCCGAGACGAGACAGCAGCACGCCTCGGATCTGCTTTTAAAAATAATTCAACCAGAAAAAATGCTGAGGTCATTTTATTTGACTTTTACACACGTAAATGTAATAAATACGCTTTAGCTTCTGATTTTAATAACACAAAAAGGACTCAACATTTATAGACTGTTATCTACTGGAGGACTGAGACATGTAGAAAAAAGATAATAAACTAAATTTTAAAAAGACTATTGAAAAAGACTTAAAAGACTATTAAAAATATATTTAAAAAGACTAAATATTTTAGTTAAACAGTATATAAAAGGAACAACAGAGCAGCCTGATGAAAAAGCATAAACAGAGAGAAAGAAAGGGTTTCAAATATGATTTACTTCAACTTTAGTGGTGACAAAATGGAGGCAGAGTTAATGATAAACCCAATAAATCATTTCTCTTCCTCTCTGCAGTAGTTAGCCTCGTCGTGCTGCTGTTGATCATGAATCTCTTGAAGCTTTTTCTGCTTTAATTCAGCCATCGCCTCTTGTCGTGCCTGGTGAACACTGTTTTTCACAAATGCCCTCTGCCCAACCATGACACGCCCTGTCTTTTCCGTTATTCTCTGGGGTGGTTTCTTGGAAAGGTTTGTTTTTCCTTCTCTTCTAATTGAGTCTCTGCTGTCAACAATGGCTCTCAGACAAACTTTGCCTTGAAATCAGGTCATTTTTTTTGTTACAGCACCAATTAAAAAAAAAAAAAAAAAACCCACGATGAGGACGGGGGCGCGTTGGTCTGTTGACTTTTCTTCCGAGAACTGGCCGAAATAATGATTCAAAACGCTCATCATCCGCAGAGGATCACTTACTGGTGTCAGGAGTAAAAGCGAGAGGACACAAATTTCCAAGAGGGACACAATCTAACGCTTCATTTTCCTTCTTTTCTAATCCTTCCTGACAGGCACAAAAAGTCTGGATCGAGAGGAACTTTCTGAAGAGAGAATGCATTCACATATTTCCCACCAAGGACCCAACCAGGTAATAAGTGTGAACAGACATGCGTGCCAACACACACCGCGTTCACGGGCACTCAACCCAAATGCTTGTAAGTGAATTAACCTCCCGAATCGCGCCTGTAGTGTCTGCTGCTGATTAGACATTCATCAGGATTGGAACAGGCTTTTGGGGGATGTAATTGCACGACACAGTTACTATCCTGGGCTGGCAGACCAGGCGGAGATCAGCCAGTCAGGGCAGCTCACTGAGGCATGCGTTTCCCAGAAATGGGCACAGTCATCAAAGCGTCTGTCCCGTGTTTCAAGGAAAAACCAAACACAGCCTCCAGCAGCAGACTAAACAACAGCCTTTCATTAACACTTTCGCCCACTGCAGCCGGGGGAGGGGGGGGCGCTGTGTTTGTGACTGTCCCGGGCACTAAACGACTCTCTTCTCATCCACCAAGATGTGCCTGTGGTCAACTGACAACGCAGCACGTGGCCATCCCCCCCGGTGCCAACTCAGTAGAGGAAGCCATCCAGCTAGTGCAGATTGACACGCCAAAGGACAAATGGAGCGTGATCAAGCACACCAGAACCTACCCGACGGACGCCTTCGGGGTAATCGAGTTCCAGGGCGGAGGATTCATCAACAAGGCCATGGTGAGACTCCTTCCCTCAGCTTTCGGGGGTAGAAACAGCATGAAAGGAGGGAATGGCTGTCATTTAGGACGTGTGGACTTTGTGCGATGACACCATTGCCCTGCTCCCCCAGTACATCCGTGTGTCCTATGACACCAAACCCGACAACCTGCTGCATCTGATGGTGAAGGACTGGCAGCTGGAGCTGCCCACCCTGCTCATCTCCGTGCACGGCGGCCTGCAGAACTTTGACCTGCAGCCGAAGCTCAAGCAAGTGTTCGGCAAGGGCCTGATCAAAGCTGCCGTCACCACGGGAGCGTGGATCTTCACGGGCGGGGTCAACACAGGTGGGCGGGGGTGGGGTCCAGGATAATTCTTTTAATGCTCACTTAACAACTAACACTTTGTGACATTTTGCTCTAAACTGTCATTACATAAGTCCCTTTAAGGGGAGATTTGACGAACCCCGTGTCACAGCTTTAAGCTCTGTAATTAGAGCTGTGGTGGACAAATTCATCATCAACTGTGCGGAGTTGATGATGCAACCGCAGCAGGTCTCCTGATGCAGCCCCATTAGGCAGTTGGAAGAGCCATTATTCATTATCCATGCTATTATTTGCTCTTTGCACCTCTAGGGGTGATCCGCCATGTCGGAGACGCCTTAAAGGACCACTCCTCCAAGTCACGGGGAAAAGTGTGCGCGATAGGAATTGCTCCCTGGGGCATCCTGGAAAACAAAGAGGACCTCATCGGAAAAGATGTGAGGAGGCCGGCCTTTCACATCCGGGTCCATTCCTCACTGCCTTTCTCCATTTCTACTGAACCTCCTCTGTCTGCAGGTAACCAGATCCTATCAGTCGATGGCGAACCCGCTGAGCAAGCTGGCTGTGCTCAACAGCAGCCACTCGCACTTCATCCTGACCGACAACGGCACCTGCGGGAAGTACGGTTCCGAGGTCAAGCTCCGCCGGCTGCTGGAGAAGCACATCTCCCTGCAGAAGATCAACACCCGTACGTCAGGCAACCAGCACGCTCCACCCGTTCCATCCTCTGCGAGTGTGAACCAGTGCTGGACAGAGAACTCTGTGACCTGTGGGCTTCCCTTTGTCATCCTATGCCTGGAGCTCGGATAAGGCAGGGACAGCAAAGGGATGCTCAGCTGTCACCACTGACTTCGTTCCCTCCCATCCACATGCTGGCACTGGTGTTCTTCACCCTTGAACGGCTCAAGTACGCTGGCTGTGTGTTCCAGGTTTGGGTCAGGGGGTTCCTCTGGTGTGTCTGATCGTGGAGGGAGGTCCCAATGTGATCTCCATCGCGTTGGAGAGTCTGAGAGACGAGCCTCCCATCCCGGTGGTGGTGTGCGACGGCAGCGGCCGCGCTTCTGACATCATTTCCTTCGCGCACAAGTTTTCGGAGGACGGAGGGTAAGATTTTTTTTAAAAAAAGGACTTCTCTTCTTCTGTACGTAGCTTCGCTGAGAAGCTAAAATGTGACTGTCCTCCTCCAGCCTGGTGAACGATGACGTCAGAGAGCAGCTCTTAGTCACCATCCAAAAGACTTTCAACTACAGCAAAAGCCAGTCGCAGCAGATCCTGCTCATGGTGATGGAGTGTATGAAGAAAAGGGAGCTGGTGAGTAGAGCGAAGACTGAACGCGTCCACACACCCTGTTGTGTGTGTAAATATCCGATGCTGATCAATAAACATTTCTGAGCTGTGAAACATCTGGTCTCCATCGTCATTCATCCCCTCCTCTCATGCGTGCCCCCATTAACATATTGAATAAACCTAATCCCAACAATGTGCTCATCAGTTCTCCTTCTTGGTTTGCTCGTGTGTGGCGTTTTGGTGTAATCTGGGGCGGCTCCGCCGAGGGTCGGGGTCAGCTGTAAAGTGGTGCTGAGTGTTCCTTGCTTAAGTGTGAACAGCACCGCCGGCGCGGCCTTGCAGATTAATCCCCCCGAGTGTTTGCCGAAGACATTGGGTGCACAAACAGCGACGCGGGCCTGCAGATTTCAGCGGGTGTAAGTGATGTGATTTGCGGTACCCAACGTTCATAATCTCCAGACTCCATACATCCGGGTGGGAAAGATCAGTGGGCGCCACCACCTGCTTAGCGGATCCCTTCGCTGCTGTGGATGACACAGATGGAGGAGAGGATCCATCTCCCTCTAATCCTCAGCCAGGTCACTCTCTCCACACAGGATGGGCTTTTTTTTTTTAAACCATAAAGTGCCACCCCATTGCATCTGCATGCACTATCCCTGACGCATTACACCTCCTAATACTGCAACACACTCACATAAGCAACTTAAACTGCTTTTTTTCTCCTGAGGGTCATAACAATTCAGGCATTTTTAAGAGCGCCAACATGGGGACGGTGTAACGGAACGGGGATTCGTTTGAGCCACGCTGCTAAAAGGCCAGACTATTCGCTCTTAATCTAAAGTGCCATGACTAACCTCCAGGTGAAGCAGTGTCACAATCTGGCCCACCCATAAAATCCTTTCATCCTAAGTGCATCCCATGTGAGCAGCTGTGTGAGGCAAACAAAATCCCGTTTTGGGATCATAAATGGCCTTCTGTGCGAAAGGTAGAGGTCAGCATTCACCAGGCCTCCACACGTCTGTCTGGAACCGTTCCTGCAGACGTCCCGTCTATCCGCCCGAGCTGACGTATATTCATGCCACGCTAATCCCATTATCACGGCTGCGCATGTGACAAACCCGTCACCTTAATTTGATTTGATATAGTCGAGCCTGCAACAAGAAAAGCTCTATCAGACCGTCTGACTGGGTGAATTGGTAGTTTGGGGCAGAAAGGTCAGACAAAGTCACACTTGAGAAACACACCTGTGTACAGCATGTGTTCACTCCATCGACATTCCTGCTGTTCATTTTAAAATCATTGCATTCATCATAGTAGAAATATTTCTTCTTTTTTCCATTTTTCGCACGTAGATCACAGTGTTTCGAATGGGCTCTGAAGGACAGCAGGATATTGAAATGGCCATTCTCACGGCCTTGTTGAAAGGTATTGTCCTAACTGTGGGGATGTTTTGTCGCGGCACGTCCAGCGCATCGACTGTTTACTCTCACACCATCCCTCCATGTTGCATCAGGCACAAACGCATCGGCGGCGGACCAGCTCAGTTTGGCTCTGGCCTGGAACAGAGTGGACATCGCCCGCAATCACATCTTTGTTTATGGCCACAATTTACCAGTGAGTGAAGGCCTCACGTGAATAAGGCCAGAGAACGGTTTCCTTTGTGAAAGTCACATTATATACTGTATACTGGGCTAAATCAGATTTTTTATCTGCTTTACACAAACCCAGAATGCCACATAATCTATTCTAATATGTTTAAATTACATATAATGTCTCAACAACGAGGAGCTGTAGCCATACTCAACTCAGCTTTGCCTCTTGTGAAGCCTGCTGGCTCCGTCGTCAACAGGACGGCCTCCTCCGTCCAGACCCAGGAGAAGCCAAAGAGTCCTGTCAGTGCACCTCGCGCCCGAGGAAAGAAGGGAAAGGGGAAGGGGAAGGCAAAGCCTGAGCCTCCAGAGGAGACAGACCCCAGGAAGCTGGAGATGATTCGCTGGGTGAGCTGAGTTAATGGGAGAAGCCCTCTGGATTTCAGCTATAGGTGTGACAATTTACCGAAGGCTGCGGCATCACTTCCTCTCAGGTGAACTCTCTGGAGCAGGCCATGATGGACGCTCTGGTGCTGGACAGGGTGGACTTTGTCAAGCTGCTGCTGGAGAACGGGGTCAACATTCACCACTTCCTCACCATCCCCAGACTGGAGGAGTTATACAACACGGTAGGACACAGAATTCAGAATATAAGCCATTAATACTTTTTCCTTATTTATTCTTTTCTCACATTTCATGCAGAAACTGGGACCTGCAAACACATTGAATGCTGTAGTCCGGGATGTCAAAAAAGTATGAGAAAAAACAAAAACATCCGATATTTAACCTTCCAGATGTTCTCACATTACATATTAACCACACTGTGTTTTTGCTGTGCAGGGGAACCTTCCTCCTGACTACCAGATCACTCTGATTGATATCGGTTTGGTTCTGGAGTGCTTCATGGGGGGCGCATACAGGAGCAACTACACCAGGAAGGCTTTCCGTAACCTCTACAATAATTTGTATGGACTAAAGAGGGTATGTATGTGTAGCAGACAGATCTTTAGAAATAATTTTATCACAATCACAAACATGAAATAGTAACGATGGTGCTTTTGCTATTATTGCAGCCAAAAGCTCTGAAGCTCCTGGGAATGGAGGTAGACTGTACTTTGACCACCAAAGCATCTTGGTAGTGATCTGTAACTGCAAAAACCCGACTAAAGAGTCGTCTTTAATTCCTTTCACTTTGTTAGGATGATGAGCCCAGACCAAAGGGCAAGAAAAAGCCCAAAAAGAAGAAAGAAGAGGAGGTGGAAATTGACGTGGATGACCCCGAGGTCTGCCGGTTCAAGTACCCCTTCCACGAGCTGATGCTGTGGGCGGTGCTAATGAAACGCCAGAAGATGGCGCTGTTCCTCTGGCAGCGTGGAGAAGAAGCCATGGCGAAGGCGCTGGTGGCCTGTAAGCTGTACAAAGCCATGGCCCATGAGTGCTCAGAGAGCGAGCTGGTGGATGACATCTCCCAAGACCTGGAGAACAACTCAAAGTCAGTACACCAAACAATAAAAGCAATGATAAAAGCAATACTGATAGTGACGCTGTATTAATAAAATCCTTTGCACCAGTGAGGATTGAAACCTTTTCTTCTCACAGAGAATTCGGCCAGCTGGCCTATGAGCTCTTGGATCAGTCCTACAAGCATGATGAACAAGTCGCCATGAAACTCCTGACGTATGAGCTGGTGAACTGGAGTAACTCCACCTGTCTGAAGCTGGCTGTCGCGGCTAAGCAGCGGGACTTCATCGCCCACACCTGCAGCCAGATGTTGCTCACTGACATGTGGATGGGTCGCTTAAGGATCGGCAAAAATCCCAGCCTCAAGGTGGATAGAAAAGACTTTTTTTCCCCATCTATGCATTTAAAAAAAAAAAGTGTTACATCATGGTCTGGATGATCTCAACCAGGTGATCCTGGGAATCATCTTCCCACCACTGATTCTTCTGCTGGATTTCCGTCTCGGAGATGACGTCTCCTTTCATGCACCTGGAGGAAAAGAGGATGGAAAGGACAAGGAGGACGAGACCAAATCCAGCAAGGTTTTTGCTCTCATTCAGTATGTGTGCCGTCCATTGTCCACTGGAGCAGACCTTTTAATGAAAACTTGTCCGGCTGTAGGACCCCAACCCTGATGCAACCTCCCGAAAGGGAGATGAAGAGGAGGGAAGCGCTAATGTCCGCAAAATTCCCATCGGCAAGAGGTTCTTTGAGTTTTATGATGCACCGTTCACCAAATTCTGGTTCAACACCGTAAGTCTTCATATTAAAGGAACATCTTGGGGTTTGTGGAGTGGGTAAAGGATGCTATTCTGATTGATTTTCATCTAACAGATTTCCTATTTGGGCTATTTGATGTTGTACAACTACATCATCTTGGTGAAAATGGAGCGATGGCCATCGATACAAGAGTGGATTGTCATTTCATACATCCTGACATTAGGCACTGAGAAAGTCAGGCAGGTGCGTGTCAACAACAACATAAGATAAGATAAAATCTTTACTGATCCCACAGTTGGGAAATTTAACTGTCACTGTAGCGCAACAACAATTTTTAAACACAATACCCCCAAAAAGTTTGTTTAAATTAATTTTGAATCATTTAATTTGTGAAAAACATGTTAGTTATGACTGCCTGACCATGCCTGTCCAGATTCTGATGTCTGAGCCAGGGAAGCTGAAACAGAAGATCAGCGTGTGGCTGGAGGAATACTGGAACATCACTGACCTGGCGGCCATTTGCACTTTTCTTCTCGGCCTGATGTTGAGGCTGCAGCAAGAACCTTACATGGGATATGGGAGAGTCATATACTGCATCGACATCATTTTCTGGTACATCCGTGTGCTGGACATCTTCGGAGTGAACAAATACCTGGGCCCCTACGTGATGATGATAGGAAAGATGGTAATTTGTGAATTTGTGAGCACATTTCTGGTGAGCGCCAACATGATTGAATTTATTTTTTCTGTGCTCAGATGATAGACATGATGTACTTTGTGGTCATCATGCTGGTGGTGCTGATGAGCTTTGGGGTGGCTCGTCAGGCCATCCTTCACCCCGATGAGGAGCCCACGTGGCGCTTGGCCAGGAACATCTTCTACATGCCCTACTGGATGATCTATGGGGAGGTTTTTGCAGACTCGATAGACCGTAAGACTAGAATTCATAGTAAGATTTGGTTTCCTGATTCTGGGCAGATGATCAGTCTGTTAGATTCTGTGACGTCAACAGCAGTTACGGAGTTAATGCTGACCTATGGTGCTTTGTCTCCCCCTGGCGGTAGTGTCTGCTACATGCTGCTACCTTTTCATTGTGGTTAAGATCATCTGCCTTCAAGATTGTTGACATAATTTCCTCTTACAGGGCGAAGGCATGACACAGTGGAGAAAGCTTAAATGATCAAGACTTTTTTCCAAATTGCAGAAAAAGCATGACTGACACTTTCCCCTGTTTAAAGCACTGCGAGCTTGACTTTGAAAGGAGTAGATTTTTAATGTGTTCTCCATCTTTTACCCTGCTTTACTGGATTTGCTCTAAGTCTATGCAATGGAAATCAACCGTAAGTATTCTTCAGGTACATGTGATTTTTATTGCAGTGAAGATGTTTGTGTAAAGTTTGTGTCATCAACCTCCTCACAGCTCCGTGTGGTGAGCATTTATATGATGAGGATGGAAAGCGGCTGCCTCCATGTATCCCCGGGGCCTGGCTCACGCCTGCTATTATGGCCTGTTACCTTCTCGTGGCAAACATTCTTCTGGTCAACCTGCTTATCGCAGTGTTCAAGTATGTGCGTGCTTCCATGCAAACTTCCCTCTCACATTAGCTATTAGGGTTTCATTCATCTTGATTTTAAAAATCCCACAGCAACACGTTCTTCGAGGTCAAGTCCATCTCCAACCAGGTGTGGAAGTTCCAGAGATACCAGCTGATCATGACGTTCCACGACCGGCCCATCCTCCCTCCGCCTCTCATCATCCTGAGTCACCTCTACATCCTCTGCAACAGGATGTTTCGAAGATGTGCCAAGAAGAAACAAGATGGGGAGTTGGATGAGAAGGACCGGGGGCTCAGTAAGTCATCTGTCGTCTCCATGCGCCTTCACAGACATAAAAACATACACTTTTCTTTCAACTGTCCCCACAAAAACAAGAAAGAGAATCTCACCATCTGCCTAATTCTATGCTTAGCTCAAATATTGTTGTCTGGCCTGCTTCTGTGTGTCACAACCTCTGTTTTTACCATCTTACATAGTTTTTAAATGAAGTGATTGCTGCAGTCCAGGGCAGAGAATGTGACCCCAGAACAATGAACATTTCTCTGTAATAGGTTTGAGAACACCACAACATCGGGAGAGCGAAGCAATGACTCATACTTGACCTGAAACTAACAATGGGGATGATACACAGCAAATGATTAGAAAGCCTGTCTGGTGACTTTTGACAGAAAGTCTGAAAAGTGCCTAACAGGTGGAATATATCTGTATGTCTCATCTTGGAACACAATGCTTGAAATCATGGTGCTTTTCTCCCAGAACTGAGGCTGAATCCAGATGAGCTGAAAAGTCTGTATGAATTTGAAGAACAGTGTGTGGAGGAATACTTCCGGGAGAAAGAGGATGAGCAGCAGTCCTCCAGCGATGAGCGGATCAAGGTTACCTCGGAAAGGTGAACATCCTTCACACCTTCGGCTCAGGGTAAACACAGCTCGTCGTTAACGTTTGTGTCTCTGGTGCTCTCCGCAGAGTTGAAAACATGTTTATGCGTCTGGAGGAGGTAAATGAGAGGGAGAACACCATGAAGGCCTCCCTGCAGACTGTGGATCTGCGCCTGGCCCAGCTGGAGGAGATTCACGGGCGGATGGCTGTTGCCCTGGAGAAGCTTGCAGGCGTGGACAGGTTGGAGCTGACCAGGACCTACTCGCGGAACTCCTCTGTGTGTGACCCTTCCTCCCTGCACCGTCAGGGCAGCATCAACAGTGCTGATGATTACAGTCTTTACCGCTTCCACATGGACATGGAGGAGTTCACGGCAAAGCAGAAGGATTCAGACGAGACGGCGAAAGCAGGCGCAGAGAGAGAGAAGAGTCTGAGGCAAGCGTCCAGTGTTTGTGCTCTCAACTCCAAGGACGGCGGGCAGACACTGGAGGTCTGTGGTTTGGAAAGATCACGTCCGTCTTCGTGCGTAGACATCCTCATATCTCCGTGCGAACAGAAGCCTGCATCTGCGGCCTCCAGCCAGGAGACCATAGCCAACGTCAAACACGGCAGCACGATGCTGCTGGACAGAGTCATCGATACCAACAAACTTCTGAAGCCCTCCAACCCTCCGAAACGGACGAAATCCCTGAAACACTATCCTGCTGAAGACCAGCCAGCTCCTGTGATGACCAAGAGGAGGTCTATGAGCACCATCATCATCAGTCCGCCCGACGAACCCGAGGGAGCGGCCGAGCCGCCGCAGAACAGCGAACTGCTGAGTAAACCCGTCCTTTCCCCAAAGAGGACCAAATCTTTAAGGTATATCGGTGCTGAAAACCCCACGTCCCCAATCACGAAGAAAAGAGCGATGAGCAGCATCATCTACAGCCCGGCTGATGCTGCGGATGAAACCGACTACAGAGCCGTGATGGAGCAGGTCAACAAAACCCCAAATCAGTGGCCGGCTAGTCTGGAGTACCAGGTGCAGCGCAGCCATTTTGGTCACACACCGAAGGTGTCAACAGTCCGGACTCTGGCCGAGCAGTTTCAAACCAAAAGCGCTCCTCCCCTCCCGAAAGCAGAGGAGACAAAAGCCCGCGACACTCCTTCAGAACCAGCAGAGGACCAGAAACAGAGGGCCAAGAGAAACCTGTCCGACGCGGCGGAGTATCTGACTGTAGCCGAAAAGCACATGCCCTCCCACAGGTCGCAAAGCTGTAGAGAAACTGAGGCCAGGGCAAAGTATGCGATGGTCCGGAGGGAACCCAGAGCCTGCAGCAGCGAGAGAGATCTGAGCCGGGCCTGTTCGGGGCCGGCGAGGGATGTGGGAAACGCCACATCGGACGAGAAGGATGCAGCTGACGCACAGGAGGAGAAATAAGTCACCCAGAGACGGGAAAGGGGCAGGAAGCGACTGGAGGGCAACAAAAAGAGGAAAAGAACATAGCACAACAGGAAGTGCAGCAAAAGGAGAAGCGTGCTGAAAGTGTTGACTCCCATTTGCTGGAGTTCATCATTGAGGCCGACAACAACACACAGAGTTTGTATGAATGCATCTTTTTTCTATATTCACTTCTGTAACATACAGTTTTAAAATTGTTGTATTACAGTCTTGTTGAAAAAATTTTAATGAGCACAATGTCTCTGAAGGCAAAACTGAAGTTTGGTTTATGAAACAAGCTACAATAGTTAGCCGGGGTCTCAGACACAGCCCATAAAACACAGCTTCCCACACGCGACTGATGCGTTCAAACACCATCTCTAAACGTCTCTTTCAGAAACTGTAAATGTGCTCCACAATTGTATCCCTACAGTTTTCATGCAAATACTGACAACTGCAAAACAAGTACACTTTTAAAGTCTTCACTCCTTCACTTTGACACACATAAATGTTCATAAAGGCTCCATTATACTGAATAAAAGATTTATACATATTTTTGTCTTCCTTTTGAAACTCCCTCTTCTCTCTCAGTGCAACAGGAGATTATAGGCATAACAATGCAGAGAAATGCACACGGACGCATACAATCAGTGCTAAGACTTAATCTGTCTTTGTGATCATGGGAGTAAATATGTCGATAGGTAGTTTTAGCAAAATGATGCTACAATTTGTTTTGTTAATATCCCCCCTTTTCTGGGAGTGTGTGTAACTGAACAGATGCAACAGAGGTATTATGTAATACAATATACGCCAACAATTTCCTGTTAGCGACCACCGCTAATGACAAAGGAGCGCTGGCGACAAAGTCTTTTGAAACAACAATACACAGTATCAGGCCTCACTCTTCGTTGGTCAGCTTCCGGCCTCTTCAGATCAGGGTCGCATCAACCGCTCATGAACGTGTTGCACACGTGTTGTGAGGCCCCCGGGATACGAGCGCTGCGACCAGGAGGGCGTCGTCAAATTCGGGCTCCAAACCCCGGAGAGGAGCGGCCTACACCAGCGAGCACTTGAAGAATTTGATCTTCTTTGACTTTTTCTCTGTGATCTTCACAGGTTTGCCTGATCCACCAGCAGTGGAATCAGCCTGGGGAAGAAAGGGAGAGACCCGTTATCGAACAAACAGAAATTCATGATAAATGGAGCATTTTAGATATCAGCGTTAAGGCCCTTTTTAAAAAGTGGCAGGCGTGTCTTCGCAGCCCTGCTGGAAACAAATCATTTCTAAATTCACTTTTTAACTTACTGTCTTTGAACTCAGGTTGTGTAATATGTCCCTCGCCATTGTATAAAAGGCCTGAGATGAGAGAAAAACACAGTGTTATTGTATCAATTATAACTATAAGGTTTTATGTTCTTCAAGGTTCAGCATTTCAACTGACCTCTTCTACATTTAAGCTGGACTTTGCGCTGGTTTCCATGAACTTCACTCCATAGTCGATGGCCAGCTGTAGGGGACAGAAGTAAAGCGTGAGCCTGACAACCTGTACAGACTTTTAATCAGGCTGAGACTGACGCCATCTCTGACTGGCTGAGCGGACCCACCTTCTCACCCCTGTCCTTAGACACCTGTCTCCTGTCAGTCATGTCGCATTTATTACCCAAGATCATCTTCTCCACATCAGACGAGGCGTGCTGCGAAAAATTAAGAGGGCTGGAGTAAAGTAACGGTTTCCTGTCACACATCATTTCCTGCCGAACAACTGAGCCCACCTCTTCGATGTTTCTGATCCAGTTCTTTATATTTTCAAAGGATTTCTCATTGCTGATGTCGTAGACTAACATGATACCCTGTGAAGAGACAGTCAGCTTCAAAAACTCTGTAACCAAAGATGGAGTCGTGAGAAGGATGAAGGGCAGAATTACCATGGCTCCTCTGTAGTAGGCTGTAGTGATGGTGCGAAACCTCTCCTGCCCTGCAGTATCCCTGCAAACAGCACACCAAATTCAGCACTTCTTGGCTACATCCAGTTCAATCTGGATTCAAATAAAATCAGAGAGAAATAGGAACTCACCAGATCTGAAGTTTCACTCTTTTTCCATCCAGCTCTATTGTTCTGATTTTGAAATCTATTCCTGCACAAACAGGATATGGCGTTTATAGAGAAGCGAATAGTCACATGACATTGAAATTTATTTTTTTTTAACACAATTACTCAATCAACATTTACATCAACTGTTTAAAAAGCATTAACTGGAGGATTTATCCTACATTAATAGGCAAAGGGACATTTCTCAGTGAGCTTCGTGGAGGACTTAAAACAACACCAATAATAACAATATAAAAAAATCGTTTTTTTTTTAAAGCGCCTCCAATTACGTTTTCAAAACCTAAATGCTAAAAGGACAATTTTAATCTCACTTTAAATGTGACCTACTGTTGGCGATTGAGCCATGAAGGACAGATTATCAAAATAATTTGTCAGACTGTCTTTGTCTTCCTCTAAGAAAATGACTTCCCCCTTGATGTCCGTGTCGCGACATATTTAAGAGATACAGCTCTACCAGCATTACCATACATCTGCATTGATGAACACAGCTGCAGTGCCATTAATAATTGTGCCCGGCATATGCGAGCATGCATTATGCCATCGCCATCCTAGAGGGCGGCTACGGGGATCTTCTCACCTATTGTGGAAATGAAGGTGGTATTAAAGGAGTCCTCGCTGAATCTGAAGAGCAGACATGTCTTTCCGACCCCGCTGTCTCCGATGAGAAGCAGCTTGAAGAGATAATCGTACGTTTTTGCCATTTAAAGAAACTACGGACCTAACGCTTTCGATATTTATATCCGTGTTTAGAGGAAGCCCCCCTTCCTGAAAGCCCTCAGCTGCCTGTGGCAGACAGGCAGCAGACCGGTGCCGAAGTCAGTGACGTCAACGTTCGCATTGCACTATGGTTATGGTAGTTTTTACGTGTCAACGCCTTATACATCGCATTTACGAATCAAAAATTGTCTTCAAGTAGCGTCCAAATTCTAAAAACCGGAAAAGCAATTTTCACGACCCCCCCCCCCTCTATAAGATTTTGTAGACATCCAGGATATTTACCGACGTCGGAGCCCGTAAGATCTCAGACTGGTTCCTACATAACTTTTGTTCCTCCGCACCACGTAAACGAAAGAAAACAAGCGTAGTAAAAATGCCTGTAAGCAATTCTTTTCACTTTTGGCACATCTTTCTCTCCGTGTACATGTGGGATAATTAACTGTCATTTAGTCTTTTATTCTGGACTCTGTCATGTCGAGTTCGAAAACGTTGAAACTGCACCGTGATGAAAAGTTAGCCTGTTACTTTTGTAGCGTCCATACTTTAACTCTAGTGATTTTTTTTTTTTTCGTTTATTGTATTACCTGTGTTTTAAGTTAGATCTGGGCGATAACTATTTTTTTTTAAATTTTGCTCTTAAGGCGTTTTAGAAGTCGTGCAAATGTGAGAGCAACCATGCGTAATGGCACTGCTTAGTGTTTACATTGGCTCTACGCGTCATTTTATTAAAGGTTTGCGGTAACTTATTGTGACTTGTTTTCGGTTTAGCTTACCAAAGATCTCCTTCATCCAACTGTTGACAATGAGAAAAAGCAACATAAAAAGAAGAGACTCGTTCAAGCTCCCAACTCTTACTTTATGGACGTGAAGTGCCCCGGTACAGTAGATCTAGAGTCTCTTTGACGCTTAAAACACACGATCATATCTAATATCTGATGATTCTGAAGAGTTATCATTGTCTCTGCAGGATGCTACAAGATCACCACCGTGTTCAGCCATGCACAGACAGTGGTCCTCTGTGTGGGATGCTCCACTGTGCTGTGCCAGCCAAAGGGAGGAAAGGCCAGACTGACCGAAGGTAAAACCTTTATGAATGGTGAAAACCAGCATTTACGAAGGCTAACTGGTGAACTAACTATTTTAATATTTCTCCTCAGGTTGTTCCTTCAGGAGGAAGCTACATTAAAAACAGAAAGCAGCTGTAACCTCATTGAGCCTGACCCTTGATATGTTCACTCATAGCAGGAATTTTTAACTGTATAAATGAACTTCAATAAATGAAATAAAATCAGTTTATTGAGAAAGAAACTAAAATGTGCATCATGACTAGATTTTACCTTCACAGAAAGCATACAAATCAGAGAAAGAGGAGCCGTTTTGTGCCAAAGGTTTCTCAACATATAAAAAAGACACAAATTTATATAGACAAATACTACATTAAACACAGAATACAGTTGTGATCAGTCGGCCAGCACTGTGACGCACATGCTTCACGTGCATTTTTGTGTCCCAGGAAAGTCTGTAGTACAAAACAGCAGCACGTGCGTGCGTCAATTCTGCTAACATAATCGGAAAATGATCACTGCGTTTGGCATTGCACTCCACTTCTTGGACCCTCCTCATCCTGCTCATAAGCCTCTCTGCTGTAGCTGCGGTGCTGCTTCCGAGCTTCCACCTCACACAGCTCCACCTCCTCCATGTCATCGGTTATCATCATGTCCTCCCTGGGAGGAAGCAGTCTCTCCAGCTGGAACATCAGATGCTCCGGTAGCCAGTGTTTTTTCGGGAAATCCACCTGTTAAATGGAAACACCGGTAGGCAACATGCTCAACAGGGAAGATTTTAATTTTAAAACTCAAAAGGCTTACATCGAACTGAATGATGAGTTGTCCTTTCTCATAGGGTTCTCTGTAGATCGGCATGCCCTCATTCTGGACACATTTGGTGTCATCGTGCTTTATTATTTCACCTGTTGGCAGGGAGACGTGCATATTAGCGTTGAAAATACTTTATAAATAGAAAGGCAAGAGTCCAGCTGGTGTCATTCAATTACCTGGTTGTGTGCTGACCACCAGCAGTCTGTCATCTAACGTTTCAACCATCTTCTTGAAGCCACACAGGGCCTCCACCAGCTTGAGATTCATCTTCATTATCAAATCATCACCCCGTCTCTTGAAAACAGAATGCTCCTTCTGATCCAGGACAATGATTACGTCGCCAGGCTCCAGTCCAGGTTCCTGGTCACCTTCTCCGTGGAACGTGATCCGCTGGCCGTCTTTCATTCCTGTATGAGATACAATCTTTAGTTTGTGGGTAGAAGCTCTGTAGATTTGTGACATGCCAGAGATGTGACAGACATACCTTTGTCAATATGAACTTCAAGAATTTTTTTCTGGCGTTCCACTTTGTTTCCCTTGCAGTTCTTGCAGCGGTCCTTGGAGCTGAATCTTTCACCCTGTCCCTGGCAGTCTGAACACATGCTCTGGATCTGCTGGATCATGCCTGGTCCAATCTGCTGCACCCTAATCTGAACTCCTTTACCTTTGCAGGTTGAGCACTTCTCCAAGGCACCTTTCTTGCCACCATAACCTGTAATCAACGAAAGAAATCGCTATTCAATATAAGACGGATTTTTACGGAGTTTTACAAAACAAAAACTAACATACCGTCACATTTTTCACAAATGACATTTTTCTGAAGTCCAAGCTTCCTTGTGGAGCCATTGTACATCTCCTCCAGGGAAACACTTAGCTGGTGGACAACGTTCTTTCCTACAGCAAAACCAGATATACAAATTGTGTTTAAAAAAGACGTTTGGTCTGCATACAAACTACTGTGTCATGAAAAACACATCTTACCTTTTCTCTCTCTCTGCATCCTTCCTCCACCTCCAAAGAACATGTTGAAGATGTCCATCGGAGAAGATCCTCCACCCACTCCTCCCTCTTTGATTGCTTGTTCTCCTCCCTGGTCATACAGGTTTCTTTTCTTTGGATCTGACAGGACCTCATAGGCTTGAGAGATGTGCTTAAACTGGAAAGAGAAAGTATTTAATCATAAAACTTATATTCTAGGATTCCTTTCTCCACTTAAAGCAGCAATACTAGAAGCATTAATGTTTATTGCGCAATCTGTAAAGCTGGAAGTGTTACAACACAGGAGGCGGTCTATGGGTGCACTGTCAAAGCTGTGCCGGCTGGGAAAGATCCAGAAGGTAGAAACACTAGAGGTGGTTTAAATTTAGATGGGGGAACCTCTGACCGCCCGAAGATGGCTGCACACTTTAGACACGTAAGATGACATGCAGCGGACTCACCTTTTCTCCCTCATTAGAATTCTTGTCGGGGTGATATTTCAGGGCGAGTTTCCTGTAGGCTTTCTTCAGTTCCTCCGCTGAGGCATTGGGTTTGACGCCCAGAATATCATAGTAGGCCGTTTCGTGAACCATTCTGACAACCTAGCCGAGCTAAAACACAGACGCACAAAGCGATACGTTAGCTTATGGCTAACAGACGGTCGTCATGATAAGGGCTTCAAATAAAATACATAATTTCTTGGACGACAGTTAAAATAATACATTGACTCAAGTTATTTAATAAAGGATCGGCACATTATGCTACTACATTATTTTACGAAAGACAGAAGCACGTGTAGGCAAACCAACCATAAATGGTAACCGGCAACACGTCAGCTTAGCTAAACTCGCTAGCATGTGTGTATAAAATTAGTCTGGATTATTACTTCAGAATTTACTTAAATTATAACTTGACCACTTACCAGTTGAAAACGCTAGCTAACTGTCCGTGGTTTCAGTGGAGTTAGACTGATGCTGGAGAGGGAAGATGGCTGGCTTATATAGCGACTCTGCGAGGCAGAACATTCTGGAGAATTCTGAGAAGAGGAGCCGGATGTGTCGTTGCCTGGACCAGAAAGGCGACGGAAAAGGTGTGGAAGGAACTGAAAGAAGGCAGATCAGGTTTCTAGTCGAGCAATTTCTGGATAACATTTTACTTTTTTACTAAGTACATTAGCCCAGAAAGGTCTCAAAATTAAAGACGATATTTAAATTATTAACGCTTAATACATAAGGTAGCTATTCTATGTTTTATAATAATAATAAAAGATTAAATGTGCAGTGTCGCTATCAATCCCGCATAAAAATGATGAATGTGATATTGCTTTTCAGGCTTTAATGCCACCTTAGCAAGAATTACAGGTTGTAATTCTTGCAGCACTGTGAGAACGTTATACGTTCGTTATACCCTATCCGAAATTACATAAGCACCAGTCCAGTACTGCACTGGGTGGCTTTAATCGTGCTCGGGCGTTGTGGACTTTGCACGGCCACATGGATTATTGGTAAATAAGAGACACTGTAGTACTTTGTAATACAAACGGTCTGAGAGTTTATCATAAAGACTTTACTAGGGCTCGCAAATGAAGCCTTTGGGTGATACAGTATTTCGGAGCGTTCCTGACGCATCAAAGAGCAAAGAAAAGAACTTTTTCAGTTATAGTCATCAAATCCGATGTCAAGATACCCTCTGCTCAGTCTGGGTTGGTCATGACAGCCTTCAATAGAGGAAACAAAAAAGAAGAAACTGAACCAGCAGCACTATACCCTGAAAATATAACAGGGAACTCTACTTAAACTTAATATTTTAAAATTAAAATATTATAATCCGTAAATGCATTTCTAATTTTAAAAATGAACAAACATTAGTTCATAGTGATTAATAACAGAAATCTGCCTTTTAACTGTGCCAAGGAGGCTATGTGACAGCTGGCGTTTATCTGCTTCCAAAGTAACTTGAAATATTATGAATGGATTTTAATTAAATTTTCAGGAAATGTTGATAATGGACGTAGGAACAGATGATTAAACTTTAGTGATGTTTCCATATAGTCAGCCAATCACCACAGGATGTTTAATATGTGTTGATTAAAGACTTCGTGAGACAAGGTCACATATTAAGTCAGATGATGTTGAAGTTAAACCATTCAAAGTGTTTGCGAGTCTCCTGGCACTGTGGGTTTTAATCACCGCACACCAGTTGTGGTCCACTAAATGAAACGGTGCCATTTTCCATACATTTATTCATTTCATACATTTGCTGCTGTGTGTGAAATGGAATAAAAATGAATCAGTGAAAAACACTTGCAATTGATGTGTTTACCCATGCAAATGTTCAGTATATCCACAATCTCTAATATCAAATCATAGAGATTATATTATTCGAATAACAGATATGTGTAACAAATCCAGGAGACAAGAAACAAAATGAGCCAATACATGTTGGCAGGCATTGTCTTTGATACATTGCACAGATAAGAAATAACAAGCATCACATATTCTGTAATTTTACTCTTGGTCAAAACTGAAAACATGATGCTTTACTGAATAAACATTCAGGATGTTAAGTTCCTGATTTGTCAATACATATTTTGGTTTTAATGTGTTGATAAGACATGACAGGATTAAATAGACAGCAGGTACCAATAAGGCCCCATTAGAATACCTTCAATTCAAATCCTTCACTCTCTGACATATTGCTGCAGTGAATTCTGAGCACTTTGAGTTTCCTCCCAGGTCTTTTGTTAGAACCTTA
>BJFM01005186.1:78507-108791 GCA_016586285.1 Arothron firmamentum
AAAAAACATGACAAAAGCGTTATGAACAGGTATGGAACACTGATAACAAATAAGCCAAGAGAAATTAATTAGCAGGTACCTGTTTGTCACGAATGGTGTCAAAGCACGCAGCCTCAATCCTCTTAGCATGGCCATGCAGGCCCATGTGACGCAGCATCATGACTGCACTAAGCAGCAAGGCCGTTGGGTTGGCTAGATCTTTCCCTGCAATATCTGGTGCAGTTCCATGGACCTGAGGAGACAATTTAGTACATAGCCCATGATGAATTTGAACATGTTTTCACCTCATTCAATATGAAATGAGAAAAAGTTCAAGATAAAATACGGTATTATTTAAATATAAACACACAGGCAAAACAGTATACTTCTCTTAACTCAACAGTGAGACCTGTTGAGGTTTGAAAGAAAGAAATAACACACCGACTCAAATATAGCAACGCCATTGGCACCGATATTTCCACTAGGTGTCACTCCAAGACCTCCAATTAGTCCAGCACACAGATCACTGCAGGGATAAAAAAAATTCCATCACTATTACACATATTTATTATTTTTCAATAAGAAAAACACGATATATGGTTACATGTAACAACTTAATAATGCCTGTTATTTTACCTCAAAATGTCTCCATACAGATTCGGCATCACTAACACATCAAACTGTGATGGATCCTGAACCATCTATGTAGACAAATATGAAAATAATTAAATAATTATTAAGATATATTAAGATATAAGGCTTTATCTTACTCCAACCATCATGGGACTTACATTAAGGCAAACAGTATCCAGGTACATCTCAGTGAATTTTACATCTTTGTGCTTTTCTGCAGCCTCTCTGCATTTTCGTAGGAAGAGCCCATCGGACATCCGCCTTGGGAAACACAAAATAATTCACTTACAGCTAGAAAATATTAGAAAATGACAAATTACATACAAATAAATCTAAAGAATAAATCTTACATGATATTAGCCTTATGCACAGCTGTAACGCTGCCCCTCTGATTATTTCGGGCATATTCAAAAGCGTAATCTGCAATGCGCTGGCTGGCCTCCTCTGTAATGAGTTTAATACTCTGTACGACTCCATCGACGATCTGAAAACACACAGTATGTATACAGGAGGTGGTTCAGTAATTTTAAAGAAAAAATTATAAATCACTTAAAATAAATAAGGTAATCTTATGGAAAAACGAATTAATTGTCAGGTAATTATAAAAAATAAACATTTAACACAACTAATGTGCTGATAGATTTTACCACATGTTCTATGCCACTGTATTCTCCCTCAGTGTTCTCCCTGATAGTGACCAGGTTCACATCAGCATACGGGGTCTTGTAACCTTCAATGGATACGCAGGGGCGCACATTGGCATAGAGGTCAAAGGTTTTCCTCAGCAACAGGTTCATAGATGGGTGACCGGCAGCAATGGGTGTCTTCAATGGACCTGCAAAGTTACAAGGTTTCAAAATGATTAAAGACTTAGTTTTAAATGGCATGATTGTAAAACTAATAAATATTTGCATTCAGCCAGTTTACCTTTAAGACCAATTTTGTTCCTGTCCATTGATTCTTTACAATCAGGAGGAATAATCCACTTTCCACCAGGTCCTTGGATGGCTGTAACATTTCTCTCTTCCCACTGAATAGGAGCCTAAAAAGTAAAACAAAGTCAGCACATTACATGACATAACATATTTATCATGGTTGTAACTGCATCACTATTTACTGTATTGCTACAAGATAAAGTGTTACTGTATATTGAAAACAATATTTGTGGGTTTTTTGTGTGTCTGTTTGGTTTTCTCTGGCAAGTACGTACTTCAGCAGCTTCAAATATTTTCATAACTGCAGTGGAGATCTCTGGACCAATTCCATCCCCAGGGATTAAAGTAACAGTGTGGATCTGCAAGGCACAATAAATACAGATACTATTCTAAGAACGAATAGTTCCGAAAAAAGTCAGTTACTACAACTTAAGATACATACTGCACGGTTTGACCCCCTGAGTTGAGGGACCTCTTTCCTCAAAGCTCCAAACGCCCATGATACCTGATAATGAAATAATACTTTATACATTCATTCATAAAACAGACCTCTGGTCTATATCTGTCATAATAGGAACATCATTTACACTTAGTATTTATTTAAATTGTAAATATAGCTTGTCTGGGCAGCTGGTAACACAATAGACAGCTGAGCTCACAACAGGGTTACTGTGACCAGAGAAGTGGAAGGGAGTCCTTGGTACGGTAATAAAACTGTCGGAACTTCAGAGGCGATAAATTAACGCAAACCCGTTAGCTTAGTCGAGTTGCATCACGTTGATGACAAATAGGAAAACAATTGCTCATTCCCTATTTGAATCATGCGTCTCTTGACTACTAGCGTTAGCTTGAGCAAAGATAGCGTACGCTTACTTCCTGTTTCGTGACTTTATCCTTGTCCCTGAGACAAGCCTCGTTCCCTCAAATCAAATCCATCCACATTAGCCGATCTAATTGGCTAAAGTTACACGCGAACAATTCGACACCCATGCTGTATAAAACGAGGACGTGCATATTTCTCTTATATTTTCCCAGATCGCTATCACCTCCTTGCTTAAATAGCGGCTCGTATAAGGTTGCCATAGTAACTATGGAAAATCGCTAGCACGTCACGCCTAGGTAGTGATTTAGCAAGATTACATGCAGGCCTTCACGCAGTTTTTTCTTCCGCGATAGTCGGGAAATAGCTAAAATTGTGAACTATGAGGCAACTATTCAGCTTGTACATACCGCTGACCTCCACGCTTTCCCTGCCATGCTAGCCCAGCCAAGGTCGATGCAGCAGCACCGAGTACGAGCAGCGCGTGGCCAGGTAATGTGAGGAAGCGGATTTCCTTTTTGCACTTTTAAAATAAACGTATATCATTTAATCAACACGTTACATCAAAACTCATTGCAATTCTGGTGATTTTGTAGTAGTGATGATTAAGTGTTCACGCTCTAATTTTCTAAACACTTTTGATCAAACTTTCAAATGTTAAGTGTAAAAAAAAATGTCTTTGCTCTTATTCTGAAATTCGAATGGTTAAAATTTATTATAGTTCGTCTCAATACAAGACGAAATACATGTGATGAGAAGTTTTCATAGAAAAAAAACATGAACCATACACTTTAAAACATTTATTCTTCTAATATTTGCATTCATTTGAAATATTTTTACAATGTGTTCAAATGATGTAGCCCCACTATTATCCAATTACAAATTGCTCTAACCTCGAACCAGAATTCCTCTATATCAAGCCCTTTGGCCAACCTGTCCCTGTATTTAACCAAAATACAGCAGATTCAGTTTTGTTTTTTTTTTTAGGATGATTTCCAAATGGCGCCAATGCACTGCTTTCTCTCCGGAAGCCACATCATGATCACAACTTATAAGTCTTCACATGCCATGTGGATCTCCCTAAAATTATAAACTGCATTTTAAAGCATTTACAAAAAAGATGATTATACAGATAGTAAACTTTATGGTATAAAACAATTGTAAAACAGCTAAAGCCATCATATTATTCAGCTTACATTGCATACATTTTGGGACATATTTTTTCCCAAAACAATCCAGCAATGCAATGGATAGAATATCTCCTTAGCATAGAAATATATAGAAAATTTAAGCAGCATCACTCGGCATAAATATGGATCAAAATACGGTACAAAATGCACGTGGTGCAAGTTAAGACATCTTTGAGTTAAATGGAGGACTTTCAGGATGAACAAAGGTTTGCAAACCACTCGGATGTATTAGTAGCTACATAATGCATAGGATGCCATACACCTCACAAATGCCGCACATTCGAACAGAACTCACCAACAACACACATCAAAAGCATTTGGATCTAGCTTTGAATTAAAAACAAACAAACAAACAAAAAGCTTACAGTTCATTAGCCACAATTTTATCATACAATACTCGTCTAAATGTTGCAGAATGAATCATCCACAAGGTTCCAGCTCAGATGGCAAACTGTTTGGGCTGCTTCTTCAGGCTCATAGACCTCTCGGTCTGGGAGATGATGTGAGTGGCTCTGTTGTTGAGAAGTCTGCATTCATGGAGAACATCTGGAAAATAACAGAAGTTCAGTTACACACACGATACATAAACATACATTTCAAAGGAAGCTCGGTTAGACAAAACTGAGGCTATTGTACAGCAACGACTCTCAGTAAAACTCCAGCCCCGTAAAAAGCCTTACCATTAAACTGTTTGTAGGCTTCTTCGATAATGGCATTGTTTGACCTCTTTATTTCCCAGTAGCTGTCCTCCACCCAGGGTTTACAATCAGAATGTTCTACAAGCTGGCCGTTCTTGTAAATACTGGCTAGACACACACACACACACACACACACACACACACACACACACACACAAAACACTTCAGTATTCTACGGTCAAGGAGACACAAGAATTAAACAAGTGAACAGATTCTGGCACTTATGGCACCTTTGATGGTATCGTCGATGTCTTTGCATAACTGGTACAGATCGCTGCCGCGTCCCACCACTCTTTCACCTGCAAGTTTTAAAGATCAAATTAACGGTTACAAAATCCACAGCCGCACGTGATGCTACCTGAGTTCATCTAATGCTGGAGAAAATGGGCTCACCATCCAGCACCTTTATATTAGGGAACATCTCAAGAATTATGGCTCTGTACAAAGAGTTCCTGCACACTGACACACACAAAAAAAACTGACGTGAGTTCACTTACAGAGATTCCTCACCAATCTTAGTTCAGATTGTAAATTACCTGGATTAGTGTAGTTGTAGGTGTTGTCTTTGAAACGTAGGTTTTCCAGCTTGTTCAAAGACTGAAGGGAGTGGAGGTTCTCAATGCTGCAAAAAATGAGGAAAATGTCAGAGAATAAATGTGTGATTACAGTCCTGGTCAGTGATACAATCACCTGGAAATGATGTTACCAGCCACGTTTAAATTCTGCAGACTCTCACAGCTGCGCAAGGGCTCTGGGTGTGCAAAACGAAGAACACACGTCTGAACAACCCAGACAAACACTGACGCAGTCGATCGAATCGACGTGCATTGAAAACCCACCTAAACTGGAAATTTTGTTGGCAGACAAGTTGAGCACAGAAAGGTGCCGGAGAGACGACAGAGCCGCTAAATTGGTGATATTATTCCCGGTCAGGTCCAGTCTTTCCAGGTTCATGCATTCCCCGATGCAGCCAAGGTCTTGTATCCCTGCAAGGGGTGTCATTAATTATTCCACATGTGGTGACGAAATTCTGGCATGTCAGTGAATCCTTACCATGGCCACGCAATTTCAGGAACAGTATGGACTCCAAGTCAAACTCCCCGGTTCGTGACTTGAGCAGTGCAGAGGTTACTTTGTCACAATCTGCATCTGGAAGGGACAGTGGAATCAAAGCAGGGCAGAAAAGCAGCCTCTGAAGCACATCTGAGCTCATTATACGCGAGTCAGTCCCACAAAAACACAAAAAGCCCCAAGCACTGTCAGTTCTGTTTGTAGAAGTAATCCAATAACCCACGCAATAGCCTATGCATTTTCATTAACTACATATCTGGCAACATGCTGGGCATCTCATCTGTTTATTCCTTTGGAAAATAATACATTTCAAGTTCTGTGTTGTAAGTGATTACATTCACGTTTAAGCTGCATGAATAAAACAATACAGAGAAAGTTATTTTGTTACCTGAGGCAGAATTTGTCCTCAGCCATTTCTCATAAAAAAAATTGAATCAACGACCTATTTTTATTATTATTATTATTATTATTATTATTATTATTATTATTATTATTATTATTATTATTTCAATTTCAGCCTGTTCTATATTTAGATCCCACTATTACACCAACATAACTAATACCCTTGAAATGCAAATGGTGCCAGGGGTGGGGGACAGGGCAGAGCCAGTGCAGCAGCGTTAAAGAACATGAGCAAACACTGGAGGAGGGGGCCACAAAACAGACTCCGGCATATGTTGGCATCTGCAAAAATTAATAGATGCTTTGCTTAGCTTTGCATCTATAACAGCTAATGGAAGTGACTGAATAAATATATAACTGAAGATGTCCTAACACAGCAGCTGCATGACTTCATGCAAGTAATTTAATGCAAATGAAAGAGTGTGTTTTGATTGCGAATTAACAAAACAGTCATTTTTCCCCACTCTAATGATGACACTGGCTTCGGTTCGACAGTCGCCGCTAGCTAGCGCACACAGTTGCTAGTTGCTAGCATGATCGCCGCAGCAACAAGCTTCACTCATCACAACTTACCTTGATCTTTGTCCCGCTTGCTGTCCATCCTGGGCAGCTTTTCCCCCTATAATGTATCTAATGCGGTGAAAACCGAGGACTTTGGTCAGGGCAAGTGGATTCTAATGTTAGGGAATCGTGGAATTTGCATGTGTCCTGGGGTGCTGTCAGGACGCGCTAACCGTGCTGTTGCGCCGCATTAGCTGGCAGGTGGATGAGACGGACTGAAGTCCAGTGTTTGGTATATGGAGGGGGGATGCAGAGTGTTTGAGGACGCTAGAGGCTGGGGAAAAGTGGCAATTCTTTGAGCATCCTCAAACAATTTCCTAATTTGCTGCCTTTATGCAATGGGTTCCCTTCAGGTCCAAAGTTTTGCTGCAGTGACCAAAAGATTATGTCCCCTTTTAAAACTAACCATCGCGAGAAAAGTGTTATAAATTCCCGGGACTGCAGAGAGCAATCTAATTCTTCACATATTGAACTGAAATAGGAGTTGATTTGAAGAAACAGGGAAACAACAAACGTGGAAAACATTGCATAATCCCACCCCCTGATTAACGCATGGACCACGACTCTGGTGCCCCATTTCAGTAAAAAGAAGCCAGGTTAGTCCAAGCAGCATCTTCCCACTCCGCATATTGTACCTCCCATGTGATTATTTATTTATTTATGTGTTGGTTTATTTGCTCCGGGTCTTTGCTGGTTTGTCTTGGCGCAGTTGGAGCGCAGCCGGGTGCGTAAAGACAACCAGACTTCCACTGTTCCCGAAAAGCTTCAGGACGGAACACTTTCGTTTTTCACCCTTTTCATTTTCAGCAGTGTTTATTTTTGAAAGCTTGTGCTTCCAGGTCGTTTTGCAGCCATGGCGGACTGCTCCAGAGAAACAAGCCCTTCTGAGAGTTCTGCTGCGTCGTCGCCCTTCGGCTTCATGTCTCTGCGGAGCTCATAGATGCCTTTCCCCGAGGAAACCAGCTCAGCGTCGTGCATTCACGCAGCAAAGCCTTTTTTTTTTCTTTTAGGAAAAGATGGGTAATAAGCAAACAATCTTTACAGATGAGCAACTGGATGCCTACCAGGTGAGCTTGCATGGCTGTGTTTGCATCTTGCATGTTGGAGACTGTTGGTGTCTGAGTATCCAAGTTTAAATGAGGATCAAGTGTGTACAGTAAATAATCTGGGGTTCATACTGGGTAAAAACTGCTGGGTAATACAGTAGGTGTTAAATTTGATTTAAAAAAGTCAAAGTTTCTGGTATTTTCCTCTGAATCATGTACATAAAATACAAAAAGTTTAACACTTCATTACAAATGGGAGGATCTTTGGTAAAATGCTCATCATTTGAGATTATTCCACTTTCATTCTCTAACAGTACTTTAATATTTGTGCAAAGACACACAGGGTTTTCAGGCAGAGTGTGTTTTTTAATAATAAAAGCTGTGCAACTGTGATAAGTCGTGAAACTCTCGTCTCACTCCTTCATAAACCCTGCAAGCAGCACAAATCTTATACCTTGAATGCATTAAATGTCCTATTTTATTAAAAAAAAAAAAAAGAACTTGAAACCACTAAGTTTTACTCAGAACAATTTGATATGACAGAGAAGACTAATCCAGTATATCTGCAGTTAGATTGATTAATAGAAAATGCTAATAACACTATTTAATTGCACGGAAGAGATAGAGTACAAAATACAAACAAGCATCCCCCCAGACTTTGTTGGATAATGTGTGCGTCAACACACGCGTGTTAGACAAGAGTAGATCATGTTTCCCGGCTACGTCGCCGCTGTTGCACGGTGGCAGGTTACAACTGTCACACACACAGCTTTTCATTTTCCATTATTGGAGCAGACGCCTCTGGAATCGATAGCAGAACTCTGGTTCAGGCCTTTGTAGGAGATGCAAATGTTCTGCATGAAGTCTTTATCAGAACGTGTTTGACATGTAGTTGTTTTTCATTGCAGGACTGCACGTTTTTCACTCGGAAAGAAATCCTGCGGTAAGATTATTTATTTATTTTAAAACCATATTCAACCCCCCCCCCATCCCTCTGTTGGTATACAACAATATGTTTGAGGCCAAAGTGGATCCTTTTCTTGCTGACTTCATTTTATTGGTAAGATGTCCATAGAAGAAACGTCCATATCATAGCAACCAATGTAGCCATGGCTAATTTCATCTACCGTGGGCCGCCTCAGTGGTTGTTCCATCCTCTCAGTAAATCCCTCAGTCTTCTTGGCTCCATTTTGTCGAGAGCAACCTTTAAAAGCCATGTCGACCTTTTGTCCGCGTGGTTGTTTTCAGCGCCTCTCAGGAAAGTGTCACATTTCTGCCTCCTCCTGCAGCGTAACCTCAGCCCCACAAGCCTGATTCATCTGCTTCGGTTCTCATTCTGTCGCTCACATTAACGAAACCGGTGGCGTAGTAAGGTTTCACTCACGATGCTCGGGCTCCAGTAAGGCTGATTCTACTTGACGGCCTAATGTTTGCAATAACTGAGCATTGTTCGGCAGAAGGCTGCAGACTGGGTCACACACTGCTGCCTGAGCTGATCATCGTCCACATAAGTGTCTGCATATTTCACACTGAGGTGGGATTGCATCCCTGCTCTAGAGCATCAGCAGTAAGTTGTAGGTGTGGACAAGTTAGCCATCGTCCTGCAGTTAACCTCACTACCACAAGGGGTAGCTAGAAGAGCCATTTGCATGCAACTGGTTTCACTTATAATTAAACTGGATCAAAGGGTGTTTTTATTAACAGTGTTATGAGCAAACAGTACAGGATGTATTGTTGTTTTTATATCTTAGGTTGCATGGTAGATACCATGAGTTAGCTCCTCATCTCGTGCCGATGGACTACACCAACGATCCCGACTGCAAACTGCCTTTGGCCTTAATTGTCAACATGCCAGAATTAAAGGTAGAAAGTTCTTTGTTAAAGCCTGCACCTCTTCTCTTGTTCCGCTCTGTCTCCGCTGCTCATGTGGGCAGACAGCTAATCGATGCCCATTCCCGTTCAGAAAATGGGATTGATTTTCAGCCCCTGCGGTCATCAGCGATCTGACACCACATTCTGTCAGCACATGTAATTCAATGTGCCATAAAATCACCTGTCTGCTCACACTGCATCGGGTCCTATTTTTACCACTTAAGAGGAACATGCAGAAACGCTAGAAGTGCGATGATGCCATTGAGTACCGCACATTATGCAGATATATTTTTTTTGTTTTTACTCTCTTTTGAGAGTTCAGGACACAGACTCATGATGTTTCCTTCCTGACGATATAAACAGGAATCTGAAATCAGCTAGTTGAGACCACCAAAACTACTTGCATTAGCTTCCTGACTACTGATTCTATGAGCTTATATTGCCTTGCATATGTTATGATTTCCTGTGTCGTATCTGTGTTTATGCTGTTTCTTTCCAAATAGCTACAGTTAATGAATGCAATGAAGCTCAAATTTATACTCTTGCATATTTGAACCTGTAGGAAAATCCATTCCGCAACAGAATCGTTGAGGCCTTCTCTGAAGACGGGATGGGGAATCTCAGCTTCAATGAATTTGTGGACATGTTTTCCGTCCTCAGTGAGACGGCTCCCAGAGAACTCAAGGCTATATATGCCTTCAAAATATATGGTAATAACACATAAGACAATAGTTAGAGGGTTCTCTCCCCAAAAGTAATACAATGAAATTTGTGTTTGCAGATTTCAATGTGGATAATTTCCTGTGTAAAGAAGACCTGGAAAAGACTCTCAATAAGCTGACGAAGGAGGAGTTGACCCCTGAAGAGGTGGACTTGGTGTGTGAGAAAACCATTGAGGAGGCCGATTTAGACGGAGACAACAAACTCTCCTTTGCCGACTTTGAAAATATGATTTCTAGAGCTCCGGACTTTTTAAGGTAATGAAACAATACCCTGTTACACGTCCTCTACGTCATTCAGCCACATCAGCTGATTTCTCTCCTGTGGTGTCGTTCTAGTACCTTCCATATACGAATCTGAGAGGGCTCCATCCACAGGAGCCTCAGGACCGGCCGCAGCGTAGCGCCCGTCTCTCATCATCAGTTCTCTGCAGCCACAGTGACGTCTGTTCATTTTCCGAGCCAAACACTGCTGACTTTTCTATTTCACCACCTTCAAAAGGGCTTGACCTAGACTGGTCTCTTATCATGAGAAAAGGGCGATTAGTGGTTCAGAAAACGGAGCCAGACTCTGTGCTGAGCTCCCTTACAATGGCTGAGAGCGCTAATCCTGATACACACACATGGTACCACCGCTCAAGTGTGCACGCGGCGACGCATTTGATGAGAGACATTATCAGACCAGAAGCACAGTTTCGTCATCAAGGGCAGGCAGATATTTGAAACAAAGCTATGCAATTTTCATATATGTTGCTTTTTTTTGTTTCACTGCAGTTTTGCTTTTGCCTGTGAAACTAGAACATGACGACAATCACATGTTACTGTTCTCCCGCTGAACGAAGGGCTCATCTGGACTCACTTTGGTAGCTTCCAGCACGGCTGTCATTAGATATCTTTTGGATATGCATCTATTTTAAATAAATGTTAAGTTTTTCTGTGCGTGTGTTCTGAATGACCTTTTCTTGCTCACTCTGAAACACGGGAGCGCTCAGCGGTTCTTAAACCCTGTGAGAAACAGCAACTGTCGGTTCGTTTAGCCTGCCACGGCGTCAGCAATATTTCACCAGTAAACTGTAGCCGGTTCACCCCTGCCCGTTCAGCCGTGGTGATGGCGGAGTGTGCACAATAAAGATCAGGAAACCAGGGCGCCACTGCATCACACCAGCTGAAATATCTGGTTTGGCAGGATGTGATCATTCTGAAAGAGCTGCCTCAGCGTTCACATCTGCTGCTACATCCTGCAGGCACGGTTAATCTCAGCGGTAACAGATTAACATTTGAGCTCCAATGGTGGCAGGTGTGTCATGCCAGGGCCGCTGGTGCAGAACGCTTCCGTTTAATTCACGAGATAACCGTGCACGCTCCTGCTTTTGCATGCACGAGTGTGCAAATGAGGCTGAGTAAAAAGGGAAGACGGTATTTATGACATCATGTTGCCTCAAAGAGATAGTTGAAGAGGAAATGTGTAAAGTCATTGTTTGTATTTCAGGTGTTGGTGTCTCTTTATAGAGCATGTCCTGCATGTTTACAGTGAGTTTGAAGCTGTAACCCAGGGCAACTGCCATAGTTGGTTCAGTTACATTCAATCAGTTACAGATTATTGAGTAAATGTGCAGCATCTTGATACCAAGATCTAAAAGAATTGTTTTTCCATGTCATCGATGTAGCACATCTATTTATTGTTCATGTTTTTTAATAAAAAAATATTACAACACAAAAAAAACCTCAAAATCAACACACATAATAGATTAGTTTAAAGTATGCATGAGACCAGCCCCCATAGTGTCAGAATGAAATTATTGCTGAAGCTCTTTACCACTTCCTCTTGACCTCAGGAAACGGCCATTTCCATTTATCATTCTGCAGGAGGAACAAAAAAAGTCATGAAACAAATGGAATAAGAAATGTGCACATGCAGGTGCTCGTGTGAAGCGCGCTAACCTTTAACCCCCAGGACGCCTGCTTGTGTCTGGGTCTGAGATCCTCCACTGGCTCATAAGTGTTCATATCGGGATTGGACTCTGCTCCGTGAGAGAGCGTGTCCGGCTTATCGGGAACTTCCGTGTACACCACATCCTCCTGCCGCTGCAGTCCTGTCTCACACAGTCCTGGACTGCCGGCCAGGTGGTAAACAGCGGCGCCGCTCGCCTGCTCCAGACTGGACCCACTGCTGCACGCTCTGCTGGGGGCCGCCTCAGGTGCTGCGTCGCTGAGGGTAGTCTGTCTGGCGGGCCTGGGCGAGTGCCTCGGTGGTGTGCGCGCGGGTGTGCTCAGGCAGCAGGACTGCTCTTTGTCAGCGCTGCTGTCCAGGAGAGGCAGAGATCTGCTCCTGCTGTCCAGGCCCAGCTCGGTGTAAATGGACGCCGGCCGGGACAGAGGGCTGAACCTCCTGGTGTCCTGAAGCTGGGTTGCGGATCGGCCAGATGTCCCCTGATCGTGTCCAGTTGGACTGTCCCAACAGGGCTGCAACCTCTGCATCTCCCTGGAAGCTTGCTTGCTGAGCTGGGCGTATAAAAGCCTGTCCTGGTCGTTCCGGAGGCTGCTGTCGACCTGTCTGCTCCTCGGAGGCACGGGCGGCGCTTCCTGCTTTAAGACAACAAGCCATTAATACCGGATATTTCCTGAAAGATGAACTAAAAATCTGGATCTGGCAGACGAGGAGAAGAGAAACTCCTACATTTTATCCACTTTACTCACCATTGGCCTGTTGCTCCTGGGCGGCCGTGTGGGCAGCGGCTCCAAGGCCGAGTTCAGCTGATTCTTCACAGCTCTGACCGTGACCAAAGGTTTTTCTTGGATGATATCGTACAGCTCTTCATTTGGCAGCTGCAGGGATGAGGCACTAATTATATCTCCCTATTTTCCTGAGTCTACTTAAAGAAAGCCGTCCGAGTTTATGCCTCACCTCAACGCACGAGGACGTCAGGTGCTCCCCGAAGGGCTCGATGGGCTTCGTCCTGTAGTAGTCAATCAGTTCTGACAGCGTGCCATGGCCGGTTGTGTCGCCACAGACCAAAAACTTTCCTGATTCGCTTTGGTTGATCATGAAATGTCGACAGCGATCCCTGCCTCTGCAACAAGAAGAAAAAGCTAATGATGTCTCTGTTGGTATCCCCTAAATGATCATCCCGTAATTATCATAATAGAGACTGTCCAGCTTGTGTGTCATATTATGGAAACTTTGTTTTGAATCGGAAAAAAGTCAAATACTTACTTATAAGACAGAATATAAGCAATGGCTTTATCACTGAGACGAATCAGGAAGCAGCCCAGCTCCTTTTCACGGAGTATTTCTTCGGCATCCCTTCAGAAATGTCACCAACAAAATTAAAACTGAGTGAAAACACTCCTAAAAGACTCAGACATCAGCACCAAATGTCAAAAGACACTCACTTTCTTGTGATAAAACCCAGGAACCACTTGGGGAAGAAGCCATCGTGGACGATCAGCGGCAGTTGAGTGTCAATAAACCACTTTGTCGTCAGCTCCCGGAGTCTTCCCTCGCTCCCTTCAGCTTGAGACTCCATCAGTCCTTCTCTTTGCTCCATCTTCTTCTGGCCCTGTGAGTCAAAGAGCCAATGAAAACAGCTGGCAGTCGTTTCCCAAACTAAATGGCAGCGAGGCGGTTTCAAAAGTCTCATTTGCTTATTTTCCATGAGGCATCAGCCGGAGGCTAAAAGTACCTCACTGCTCTCATTGTTATAGATTTATAACACAGCTGCAATGGAAGATACTTTCCTCCGATTAAGCACATCAATAATAGATATTTATTCTGCTAATTTGCATTTTGCCCAAATATTCAGCTGAGTGCATTAATCACGGTGGCCTCAGCTTCATAATACAACATTAAAGCAGAGAAATACAGTTATAATGAGTGAAAAAAATGTCTCACCTTTAAGCAAAAAGCCAGGCAGCTCCTGAGGTTGCAGGCAGGGTTTGGATGAACCTTTGACCTTGACGCAGAAAAGCAGGCAGGCTTCTCACACCTGGACTTCTGCCTTCTGACCCCAGCACGGCAGCTCCTTTCAAAGCCTAGACAGTAATAAAATGTGACTCCGTTTAGCGTTTAAAGCTCAGATGCCGTAAGGACGATCTTCTGAGGCGAGTGCCTACCTTTCCTTGAGGCTGCTCGTGTGCCCTGTGACCCGCGTGTCATTTCAACAAACATTCAAATGCTTCTCTCGACGTCTGATCAGACAATAACTGAGGGAGTGTGAGCTGACACAGGAGATATAGACACATGACATTTACAATCACTGAAGTTTTTTTTTTTTTTTTTCCATCGACTTGGAAAGCAGAGGTGCTTGGGGGGAACTGTGCACACGTGGTTACAGCTCGCTCGCTTCAAAGAGACAACCGAGGGCTTCCTGAAGAGAAACGGAAAGTATAAGATTTACAGAAAGTGCAGTAGATGTGCATGCAGGAGGGGAGGCTGCACCCACAGGCTGTCTGATTGCTGCAGTAATGGGAGATGGATGACGTCAGAGTGTGTCTTCTAACCGGTGACTGCTCATGGTGGCACGCGTGTGACGGGACACAAAGTTTTGGAACATTTCTGAAACTGTAAACAGGCCTTAAATGAAATGGGATATTTCCCTGCCCTGTTTACGTTGGCCGAGACAGTCATGGTGAATCACTATTTTTTTTGCTAGTGAATAGTAGGAACTTTCTGTGGGGGAGATAGATATGTCTGCCTTGAAACAGTGTGTCATTCTAGCCTGAAAAAGAAGGTGTTTCAGTATTTTCCTACATCTTCTCTGATGTTCTGGTTTCCTCCACAAGGCTGGTGAACATGTAGTCTGGGCTGGCCCCGTAATGTAAATAAAGATGAAATTATTCACGTTCTATGTACTGTAAATGATATTGCGGTGCCACGATCTGTCACCATCTCAACAGTCTTTCACTATCAAATTTTTTTGTGAGTAATTTTTACCCTCTTCTGAGGTGTAGTCAACCAAAGATTATCAGACCCATTATTAAATAAATGAATTTAAAAAGGAGCAGAAGTCAGTGGTGAGTTGCCAAATTTATACCTGCATTTTTTCCCTCTCTGTCTACTGAGATGTGTTGTAAGAGGATGATGTGGGACTGTAAAAGGTCACAAGATGTCTGATGTCTGTAAAATGTCAACAAAAATAGCTCAACTGAAAATGTATTTTTGGATGGTTCCTCTGAAAAGACCAAAAGCTAATGTCTTTGTTAATGTTCCGAAATAGGATGTTTGGATTTTATTTATACATTTAATAAAATAGATACTAAACACCCAAAGAAAACTATCCTGTAGACATCAAACTGTGCTATCATAGTTTATGGTCTTAAGCCCATAAGAGGCTTTGATAGCCTATATAAAAGAATTTAATGGAAAAGGAACCATGTAGATATGAATCAGGTCAGTCTGTTTATGTTTACTCTGCAAGGCCCATATAAATTATGTCATGTTCATATTCATATTCATATTCATATTCACGCATGTGCTGCACTTTTTTTATTCTCATCAAATTGGAAGAAATGTCTGTAGTTTATCATCACTGCTCAGATTATTTTAACTGGGTCATGCCACCAGTTTATTTACTGGAGAAATGTCTCTGAGCTTGGTTAATAGCACCACCCAGCGGCAGGTTGGTGCTACTGCCTCATTGCCTAGCTGACTTTCAGAATAAACTACATTTCCCGTCAATCCCTGGGAAAGAGGCAGGCAGTCATGCGGATGGAAACAGTGGTGGTCATCCGCTGCACTGAACGAAGAAGGAACTTCAGAGAAAGATGCACGAAGAAAACGATGGCAGTGACGCAAACCCTCGCACAGCCTCGCGGATCGTTGCCTCTCGGTCTGTGGATGTGGCCGAGGTGGAGGCGGGGAAGGGGCAGGCCCCGAAACTGTGCGGATACTTGACCAAACTGTCCGGTAAGGGGCCTCTGAGGGGGTACAAGCCGAGGTGGTTCGTGTATGATCCCCGGAAATGTTACTTGTATTACTTCAAGACTCCCCAAGACGCGTTGCCCCTCGGGCACATCGAAATCGGCGATGCGTGTTTCAGCTACGACGTGGAGGCCGAAGAGGGTCAGTTCGCGATCTACACGGGCGGTAAAGAGTTCCCCCTGAAGGTACAAACTTCTCAGCACTGTGTGTGTGCCTCTGTGATGGTCATGGCTTTGCTGCTGTATGTCAGTTCTAGACACACCCATTCGGCCTTCCCTGATTTATTATTATTTTTTTACTTTTAAGACAAATATTGTAGCTGAATTGATTAGCGCTTGTACGTTGGAGGGCCCTCACAACCTGAAAATAAAAAACGCCATGTTCAGTTTTCCCAGGCCATCTCTGATTCAGCACATCTTAAATCTGATCACATCAAAGAGGCCATTGTTTACCTGAAGAGATCATTTCATTGGTGGACATGCTGTGAGCTCAGTGTCAAGACGGGCTCCAGAGAATCTCATGTGATGGTCCTCACATGACGCTGACCTCAGCCCAGGACAGGTTTCCATCTCTCACTGGGACTGAACGTTTGCTTGACTTTCAGCAGATGGTGAGAATAGTTAATAAGTCAGTTTACAGAGCTTCAGGCTGGAACTGAGACTGAAACCGACCTCAGCGCTCGTTCACATGACAGAACTGAACCATATGCTGCTATTTAAGGTGCTCTCTGAGGTAATTCAAGCACACAGGTGCTTTACATTTTAATATGTTTCTCAATAAAAAAATAAATGATGGTTAAGGATGATAGTCAGGCCAAAGGCTTCACTCTGGAAAAAGATATTCCCAAATTAACAACGTCTACAAATGTCATGTGATGTCTGCATGCTGATGTTTTGGGTCACTTGTTTACATGAATGTTTTCTGTGATTCTGGTTGCAAATGATATCATCATAACAAGATGGTCCCGCCCATTTTTGCTTTTCTGGGTTATTTAACACTACCAGAAAGAACTGCAATGGTCATAATGGGAATCTCAAGAAGGGGTGTTGTGAGTGACCTTGTACACGTTTTTGGTTCCAGGCCCCCAGCAGACAGGCAATGCACTACTGGCTGCAGCAGTTACAGCAGAAACGTTGGGAGTACAGCAACACGCGGGGTCAGAGGGACAGCTGGAGCTCCCCCACCCTGCCTTACCCCCTCACCGGCTTGGTGGGCAAAGACAATGGTAGGCAGGTACACACACAGATACCAGCTGCTGCCATTTCCTGTATTTATATAGGAATATGCATACATTTATCTTACATCAGACAACAACTATTCACTGCTTGTTACTTTTATGGATTCAGCAGTGCTATTCGTTGTATTTAACCAGTTTTTACTCATTTGCTTTTTCCGTCTTTCCAACATGCAAAATTCCAAAGCCTTATTAATTTTGTATGGAGAAAAAAAGAGAGGATGAGTGTTTGTTTAAGAGATCCTGGTGACCTTTAGCTGCTTCTTATAAGCATAAACCAGTGCTGGGGCTTTGTCTTTATAGAAAACATCTCTATTTTCTCGTATTTCCATGGTGATAAACTTGGTATTGTGGGTAACGTTGAATCCTCTCCGGGTCATTCTGGTCTTCACAACAATGAAGCGCGACATCAGTTAGCAAGACCGAAGATTCTGGTGTTGCTGCTGTTTCAGGGTCAGATGCGTTTGTCTGTGATAAACGGAGCAGCATGGAGATTATCCGCAGCGACTTCGCCATGGAGACAGAAATGGAAAGCGGAGTGATGTCGGGCGCCCAGTCAGCTCGAGGCAACGCCGCTGTATCGACGAACCCCCTGAACTCCCTCCGAAACATCGGCACAGAGCTCAGGTAAGCAGGTCCAGATAGTCTCCCAGCCAAACAGGAAGGAACCTTTTTTTCCCCCGTGTGGTTGTGGTTAAGGAAGGCGAGCTTGCCTCAGCGGCCGAGGAGAAACGGTGGCATCCATGTTTGCTCGTTGCTTCACCATGCGGTCATCAGTAGTTCCCCTTCTGGGCCACACAACACATCTATTCAGTGATGTAACTTGCTGAAATGCTAAAAATGTCGCATTCTTTGGATTTTGCTTCGTATGGGATGTGGAAAGGGGGTCAGTGGGGAAGGTGCTGAGGAATTTTGATATTGCTTAAAAAAAAAAAACCTTAATGCTGCTCTCATAGGTAATTTAGAGAGTTCACCTGGGTGAGTTAAACATGAGAAATTAATTCATTTGAAGTGGAGGCAAGAACTTTATTCTTGAGTTGATCTATATAAATATGAGAGTAGAAATACTCTGTCAAACAGAATTTAATGTGACGAAGGTGTAAAATTCACTGTGGCGAGCAGATGATGTGACGGCGTAACAGAAGTGTGAAAAAACAGCTTATCTCCTTCTTTTTTAGGAACTCCATGTCTTATCTGCGAGGGAGAGGAGGCGAGAACAGGCGGAGTGTGTTTTACACCGGCAACAGCAGCGCAGAGGAGTGGGAGCTGGTGGACGCTCCACCCAAGGACTTCACTGAACAGAAGCCTCCTGACACACACAGGCGTAAGTCACCTCTCTGCTGCAGCCATGGACATAGTTGAGCACTGAGTGTCCTGCATTGCTACACTCCTGCTGAGTAGAATAAGGATCGCAACGTTGAGCAAATCTCTTGCTTCTCTTTCAGATTCCTTTTCGGCTTTTAATTTCGACTTTGTGCGCAACCCCTCGCGACCCAAGAGGTTCTCGGGCCGAGACATGATGGGCTCTTGGAAGCTGCGGAGTCCCGAGAGCTCGCCGGTGGAGCCTAATGGCAGCAAAGCTTCGGACCTGCGTCTCCAGGGGCAACAGGAGGAGCTTAGCCACATGCAGCAGGAACAGGCCAAACTCCGAGAAGAGCTGGCCACACAGAAGGTGCAGTTGTTTGTCTGGAGGGGGGAAGATATGTGTGTATTGGTTCCGGGCTGAGCAGCTCAAGTGTTGGTAAAGTGGAGTATAGAATTTTCTGCATGTGTGTTTGCACATAGCCTCTACAAACAACAGGCGAATTGTGTAACTTGACAAGTGTCATCACACTCACGTTTGCTCTGTGGGATCCATTTAGTGACATTTGAAACACTCCTGGTTAGAGTACAGAAGAGACCATGTTGCTTAAACGTCAAAGCTTTTATTTAACTTGCGAAAGAAATACTCACAAAAGAAATAAATTTAAGAGAAATCGTTTATCATTGTGCGGCCTGGGCGGCTGGAGTTTGGAGATATTTCATAACATTTGGGGAAAGAACCAGAGAGAGTTCCCAGAGTCACACTGTTTGAATGGCTGTACGCTCAGAAATAGAATATTTGGAGCTTTCAATGGTTTAGTGTGAAGTTGACCCACTTTCTTGGTGAATTGTGTTGTTGGTGTTGTACGGCGGTCGCTTTCTCTCTGTGAAACACTGGTTGAACGAAGGTTTGTGTGGTCCCTTTTTTCACTTGAACAGGAAGGAGGCGTGTTTTTGCGAGAAAAATAGGAAATGGCAATTCTCACCACAGCTGTCACCTTCACACGTTACGTCTCTTCTTCTTCTTCTTTCAAAGTTTTGAAACGCTGGAATGCTCACAGTAGCCACTGAACTAACCATATCCATGTTCAAGGCAGCCGATGCCTTCAGTAAGTCAGGTGACTTCCTGGCAGTCCTGTTAATAATTTGCTCCTTTTGGGCCCGCATCGGATCTACTTTGATAACATCTAAGATCAAACAAAAACAGTATTTCATTAAAGCCAACGTGAAGGTTTTCCACTGTCTAATCAGAAGTTACCATGGTGAAAAGGTGTCACGTGAAAATAAAAGGAAAACAGGCAGATGTGGTGACCTCTGGGTTATCTCATAAACAGGAGCTGGTGAGACTTCTGCAGCAGACCTTGAGGACATCCCAGTGCAATCGGCAGCCGGCGGCCCATCCGTCAGACTCACCCGCGCCTGCAGACCAGGTTCAGGGCGCAGCGGCGCCGCAGGAACAGGCCGGTCATTTGGAGACGCTGCTTCAGGAAAGAGACGAGCAGGTCCAGTCCCTGAGCTGCCACATGGAACGTCTCACCTTGGAGAAGGACAGTCTGCAGCAAGAGCTGAAGAGCCTGAAAATTAAAGTGGGGGAGATAAACGACAAGCTGGGGATGCTGATGGAGACCATCGAGGCCAAGGATGAAGTGATCATGAAGCTGTCGCAGAGCTCTGAACAGGGCGCTTATGTGAACGAGGCTGGTTTAAACGTCCCAAACAAAGCCCAGCAGGAGGTGGACATCCTGAAGGTACGGAACGGAACCCAGACTCTGAGAGCACGCTGATGTAGCTGAACTGATCAGCTTTCCTGTATTTCAGGATAGTCTCCAAGGCTACAAATCCCAAAACAAGTTCCTGAACAAAGAGATCCTGGAGCTGACAGAATTACGCAGAAATGCAGAGAACCGAGAGAAGGCTCTGGAGGCCAAGGTATTGTCTGAATGGGCGCGCTCCTGGTGGATTCCCCTGTCAGTAGAAACAGGAAGTGTTCTCTGTTTTGGGAAAGTCCAGTCTTGCTCCCTACGACTAAATGTGCTAAAAAAGAAAGTACAAATGGTGACGTGCGTGTGACGATGCTCATGATTTGCTATTGTCGTTGCTGCAGTACACAGCGCTGGAGGCCAAACTGTGCCAGGTGGAGTGCAAGTACCTGGTGCTCCTCCAGGAAGTGAAAACCCCCGTGTGTTCGTCCTCAGAGCAGAGTCAAGCCCATGAGGTCATCTCCAGATTATTGGAGGACGCGCTGCAAGCAGAGCCCTCCGACCAACAAGATCACCACATTTTCAAACCAAACACTGTCAGGTAACCTGGACTCTTCTGAACGCACACCTATTTGTTACTAAAAGTAATATGAGCATCCATCTTAATAAAACTACACAAACAAGAAAGCCACTTAAAGCAAGTTTAAACAAAATTCCCCTAATTTTCTGATGGCAAACATCACATTCTCCATCCCGCATCGTGACAATGAAGTTAGACTTTACACCTCCTGCAACAAACAATAGTAAAGAAAGAAAAGATCGTTATCTCAATAGTTTTGCTTTGACTTTCGCTCTGCTGGAAACACTTTTGCGTTTGTTTTGACTTCAGAGCGCGTTCGGACACGTCCTCTGGGGTTGTGACATAAGTGGTTTGCTGTTGTTAAAAACCTCGAGGAATGGCCTGAGCGTGACTGACTCTCTTCTGCTCTGACTTCCTGCCAGCGAGTATGACCTGTACGGCTTCAAGACGGTCCCTGAAGAGGAGGAGGAGGAGGAGAAGCTGGTGGCAAAGGTGAGAGCGCTGGAGCTGAAGTCTCTGTCTATGACCACCCAGGAGGTGTCCGTGGGGGTGAAGTGGGAGAACTATCTGGCCAGCATGCTGAACAGAGACCTGGTGCGATCCCCTGAGCTGAAAGCCCTGATCCGCTGCGGCGTCCCGCATGAGCACCGCTCCCGGGTCTGGCAGTGGTGCGTCTCCTTCCACGTCAAGAAGTTCAGGGACAACTTGCCGCCTGACTATTATGAGACCCTGCTCAACGTGGCCCGAGACAAACCCAACCCGGCCTCCAAGCAGATCGAGCTGGACTTGCTGCGCACTTTGCCCAACAATAAGCACTATTCCTCCCCGAGTGCAGGCGGCATCCAGAAACTCCGGAACGTCCTGATGGCGTTCTCCTGGAGGAATCCAGACATCGGGTACTGCCAGGGACTAAACAGGTACAGGAACGGTCGTAGCTTCTGTCCCGTTGGAGTCAGTCTTGCTTCTGTGTCGTCATTTCTGTTGATTGTGCTCCCCTCAGACTTGCAGCCATTGCGCTGCTCTATCTGGACCAGGAAGATGCCTTCTGGAGCCTCGTAGCCATTGTGGAGGTCTTCATGCCTAGAGATTATTACACCAAGACGCTGCTCGGTTCACAGGTCAGCACCAGGTCACTCCAGCCCTTCACAAGTCCAACATTTAACACAAATAACAAACTGTTTACATTTGCCAACAAAGTCACTTTTAGTACGAGAAACGCTCCTGCGGGGCACATTTTCACAGCCAATGACTCATTTCAAGGCTTCTAAACACCTTTTCTAGCTGCGTGTTTTGGCTTCCTGCAGAGATCAGATATGGGTCTGTGTCTGTGGTATCTGCAGGTCGATCAGCGCGTGTTCAGGGACCTGATGAGTGAGAAGTTACCGCGCCTCCACGCCCACTTCGAGCAGTACAAGGTGGATTTCTCCCTCATCACCTTCAACTGGTTCCTGGTGGTGTTTGTGGACAGCGTCGTGAGCGACATCCTGTTCAAAATCTGGGACGCCTTCCTGTTTGAAGGTCCAAAGGTGCGAAGCCCTCCGAGCTCCTCCCTGCCGAAGATGCTTGCGTAACACCTGCATGAGGAGGTTCATTTAGATCGGACTACAACTGAGTTCAGTTATGTTCTGGAACAAATTCAGTTGATGGTGACGTAACAACCCGCCACGTCAGTTTCCCAATCTCACACTACCAGAGTGTGAACTCCTCTAAACCGGTTGTAGTCAAGGAAGAGCAGGTCTCTGCAGCTACAGCAAGTCAAAGTACAGCGACCAGGAATTCTGATTATATTAGCTTTTTGACTACAATACCCAGTTTTACAAAACAAAAAATAGTTTGTTCTCTTTGCTTCTTTAGCAGCAGTTAAAGATCTTTGTTGGGTTTATCTGTGTACGACCAGTTTCGCTGCACTTATTCACGTGTTTCCCATTTTCTGCACAGATCATATTTCGCTTTGCCCTCTCGCTCTTCAAGTACAAAGAGGAGGAGTTTTTGAAGCTGCAGGATTCCACAACCCTCTTTAAATATCTTAGATATTTCACACGCACAATCCTGGATTCCAGGTACAGAAACATGCCTGTGCTTTTTGCTGTAGAGTGACTGTACAGAAGGGTGCAGATTAAATCAGCTCATCCAAAAACACTTCTTCTTTTTCCTTTTTTCCTCTCCAGGAAGCTGATGAATATCGCTTTTATGGACATGAACCCGTTTCCCATGAGGCAAATCCAGAACCGGCGGGCCTTCCACCTGGAGAAAGTCCGCCTTGAGCTGACTGAGCTGGAGGCCATCAGACAGACGTTCCTCAGGGAGAGAGAGACCAGTCAAGACAGGCGGAGCTTCGTCAGCGACGACGAAGAGGACAACTGATAACTCCGTACGTTCTGGGAGCTTGAGGCTGGAGAGATCGTCGCCCCTGACCAAACAGCAGCCATAAAGGGATTTTTTGTGTGTGTGTGTGTTTGAATCAGAGTTGGAACAATCCATGCTTGAGTGAAATTTAACCAAAAAGACCAAAACATTTCAACCTTATGGGCTGTCTATCAGTATTCTGCATTTTTTTTTTTTTTTTTTACCTTATTTGTTGTGAGCTTGTATTTAGATTCCACTTTCCATCCAAACTTTTGCAGCATGAATCAGTATTTTTTGCCAGCACAGCTGAGCTCTTTTATAGTGTGTTTTTTTCTGCCTGTTGAAGAAATTGTTGTATTTTTATTTTAGTATTCACCAACAAATTTCTTATTCTGCTTGACTCACTGATGCTCACTTTTGGTGTACTGAGAAGGACATTTTGGCTTGTGCAGAGAGATTGATCTTCAAGTCTGTAAGGTAAATTGATTACAATCCTTTTTGGTTAACGCCACTGAGACACTTCGAGACACTTCATTGACTTCTATGAATGTTTGTCACTATAAAGATTGTTACATGTTCTTTTTTTTTAATGATCTTGAATTTTTGCTCTGATTAATATGACAGTACAGGAAAGGTGGTGGAAGTACTTTACAGACGTGGCTAAAAAGCGACGTGTATGTGCACTCGATGTCCGCCAGGCGGCAGTGCAACACCACGTAAAAAGTGCTTTCACCAACTCCGTGGAAATTTCACCATAAGGTTTGAGCTAATGCTGTATTTTACATCATGATGCATCTATGTCAACATGCACATAGATATATATCTAAGGTATGATTTCCATCTATGAGGAAAGCATTTGAAGTATTAATCATCCGCACAGATTGACTGAGTCCATTCCTGCAGTATGTCTATATCACATGGAAAATGCCATGTTAGAACAAAGAAAATATGATGAAAGTTGTATTTTTCATAACATTTTACCCTGCTAGCTGTTTACAGTAGTGGCTGTATTTCCCTGTGACAATTTTCTTGTCTACACAACCAAAAGCGACCAACAAACAGGTGAGCTGGAAGCTGAATCGGTTTGTCCTCTGTGAGAGCAGGTCTCTCAGGAGGTGAACTTTGATTCCTATTTCATTTAAGGACTCCTGTGCTGTTGGTTTGATTCTGATGAATAAGCTACATTTAACATTCTGTTTCCCTTCATTCTCCTGAAATCTGCAGCCTACCACACTAGAGCATTACTGCACACGTGATTCCTGTTCATTTCTGTCCTGTATGGATGAAAACTTTTCTATTAAAAAAAAACATGTTTTTACTTCAACCTAAAAGAAAATCAATAAAAGATACAGAGTTTTGACTCATCTGAAGCAAGATTCTTAATTTTTCAAACAGTTGTACATTAATACTGATGCTTTGATATTGCAAAAAATGCTGATATTCACTAAATAATTAGTTAGGGTGTTTTGTTATAAACCCTGGATAAGTAAAGGTAAACAAAATAAGTTGGTATATGTCACCAGAGTGCCAGGAAATGCATTGTAGAACATAATTCTGACTGTTTCTCAAAGCGTCCGCAGCAGACGTGTCAGTCATCTTTATTGATAGCCTGCTGCTCTCAGGCTGCAGAGCCATCGGTGGGAGGGACTTGTGCACACACACAAAAGGCTGATGGTGTAGCCGCAAGTGACAGAACACAGCAGAGAGTGGAGGCAGCAGCATGAGGAGACCACAGCCGCTGTAGGGGAAGTTGATCACCATCTGACTGAAGGTAAGACAGCGTCTTCCTGAACAGAGCTCGGCTCATTCACTGCTGTGTTATTAATTGTTTTGTGTTGCTGCTGTCAGACTTGCTTCACCAGACTTGCAATGCTTCACAACAGGAGCCAACGTCACATATATTCTGCCCCAATTACCCCAAAAGGCTCTTTTTTTTTTTTCTGTTGCAATCCTGCTCTAATCACTGCAAGCACCTCCGCTTGGCACAGTCCTTCAGCTGAATACAGCCCTTCCTCTCAGGCCAGCAGTGGTTGGGCTCGCTGAGCAGTGAACGCAGGTCCAGGTCTGAGGTGGAATGCTCTGCAGCAAGCTGAAACATGCAGTGAACATTTCCATCACTCCAGAAATCAACAGGAACACCTCTTTGCCCCAGCAGGGTCGGACTTGTGGAGGAAAGTCTTAAGCGGTGCGCGCCGGGGAGATAACCCACGTCAATGAAGAGGCCCGGAATGGCAACCTTCAAGCAGCAGAACGTGGAGGATTTCTACGAGATCGGGGAAGTTTTGGGGAGGTGAGTGTCGTTCCAGGGTTTATGTGAAGCGTGGACGGGAGCTTCTTCAGAATTCCACCCTGCTCCTGGTTTAGCGTGAGTCAGAGCGTGATTCAGCGCTGCTCTGCGTGGAACTGAGCCCTGCGTGGCAGGCACGCTGCAGCAGCTGGCCTGTTTCTGCCTGAAACGGGGAGTGCTGCGCTGTTGGGGCAGGCTGGCGGTGAAAGCAGCAGAAAGGTGAACGCACTCTCCGGGAACGGCGTGTTCTCCAGGCCCGTCCAGGAAAGAGCAGATGGTGGCCGGCTGTGGGGAAGGTGATGGTTCAAAGCTGTTGATCATCACACGTCGAGGAAACCTGGGAGGGGAAACACTGTGAAGGAAGTTGGTAGGGTGTAATATGGATTTGCGGAAGCTGCAAATCATTTTTTACACAAAAGGGCTTGAGAGAAGAGTGTCTGAGCCTCTCCTTAGAGCTCATTTAATGTCTGTCATCAACTGGTCATGTTCTGCACAGCTCCTTTGAGATTCCCCGACAGGAGAAACTCAGACCTCCTTTACCGACAGATGCATTTATACAGCTGCAGGAAGGAGCTGATTTTTTGATTAGACAGGAGAAACGCTGGCTGGCTGGGTTCTGGGTCATTGTTGACAGATTTAGTGTCGCAGGGCCTCATGGTTTGTGGTCTTTTCGCTCGAGTCTGTGGTAAAACAAGCTGCTGAAGGACGTGTTCTGAAGATGTTACCCTGTCATGGGACAGCTGTACCTGATTTAACCTCTCAGTGATCACACACACACACACACACACACACACACACACACACACACACACAGAATGGTGGGACTCTGGTTTTTAATTAACACCAGTGGGTGAGGAGGAGATGCTGCTCAGGTTATGGCTGCTCGAACTCTGCCCATCAACACCACCTTCATTCTGTCCGTGTTTGGTCACAACACCCGAGACATTTTATGATACAACGTTGGCGGCCACATTTGGTGACACAGAGGCCATGGAAAACCTGTTAAGCTAATCTCTGTCCGTCATCATTAAGCAATGCCATTGTCTTTGCGTTGCTAAACATAAATAAAAGGCTTGTAAACTTCCTCCTGCTGCAGGCGCCGACCTCATAATGGGCACGAATCACACACTCGCACGTTAGCTAAACTCGTGGTTTATACCAGGGAACCATTCTCAACCAGAGGACATTCTAAAAGACTCAGACAGACAGGGACCCGTTTCCCCACCAGGCTGTGCTGGAAGAATCTTTCTGTGTGGAATTCCCGTCAGGCGTCGCCCTAAAAGCGTTCCTCTCAGGCTAACTGGCTTCTGGCACAGCAGATGTGTTGAAGTGAGAGGAGCCGACAGTCGTGCAGCAGACAGGTGCTGCTTCCACCAAAGGGATTAAGTGCGCGCTTGGTGTCTCAGTAGCGGAGCAGAGCTGCAGAGGAAAACAAGAATGTGTAAAGTCAGCTCTGAGGAATAGACATTCCAGCTGTTGTGTGGGTGAGAAATGTGTTTATCCAGCGTGGCTGAGGAAACTCCACGATGCCCTTTGGGACATTCCCGGGGTTTCTGTTCGAATGGAGCTGAAATGGCACCACTTCAAAGCAGGTGGGAACAAAGCGCTTCCTGCACATTCGAGGGCTCAAGTGTGATTTAATTAGCGGATCGTCTCCACACGTTGGGGCAGATATTAAAATATTTATTCAGTGCTGACGTAGTCGTTGTGGGAAGAGTCATTTGGTCTGAGAGCTTGTAGGAATTAGGAGAGCAGTCGTGAACCTGCAAGTCTTTGTCACATCACCCTGGAGGTTATAGAGGATAGCTGAAAAATGTGTTTAAATATTGGGCCGGCGCCACTCATCTAAGCATTCCGTCCAACCTTGGCTGGGGTAACGACCTTCAGCTGTTGGAAGTGGAAGGTCTGCGGGGAGATGGTACTTTCAGGCCCGGCTTAGAGCTAAGACCGCCGGCACGACTGGCCCGTTGGAGAACCCACCCCACCACCACCACACCCCCCAACATCAATGATCTCTTCACACTTCATAACGAGACATCTAAGTCAGAGCCATGAGCAGTCCGCTCTCACAAACAGGGCCGCTTCGCCGCTCCCATGAGACGATTCCTCCTCATGGGAAGCGTGAGGCCTGTTTATTCAAGTGGCGTGACACTTGAGCTCACATGTGATGGTTTTCTTTAACTCGCTCAGCCTTTCTGGGATGTCTTTCGAACAGAATAAATGATATTTGATATTCCAAGCTTGCCGCCCTGCCCCGCTCCAGCACCTCACCCGCTGGGTTCTTAATTGCAGAAAGACTCCGTAACTCCCACCAACAACCCCCGGCTGTTGCGTTGTCTGATAGAAAAATGTGTAGAGGTCAGAGTTTGTGTTATTTTTTTCTGTCTGAGGTATTAAATCAGCTCTTTAAAAACATTCCTTTCGATTAGAAACACATGCAGTGCAACCCAAAACATGAGCCATGACTCCGACTCTGCGCTTTTGAGGCTTAAAACGTCTTTATTATTTCAGTCCATCGCCTAATTTCGTGAGGCCTCCAGGCATTTTGCTCCTCGCTGCCATAAAGGTCAGACCTCGGAGGAACGTGCACCTCGGTATCAGTCGCTCTGTTTGCTTGCACGGTCAACCAAGGATCCTGGCCGGTGTCCTGTGTGCGGCAGAGCTGTTTCGGGTTTGGCGAGCTGAGGAAAAACGGGATCGGGTGTGTCCCAGCGCTTCCGTGTCAACGTGGTGAGAGACGCGGTCGGTCTGCTGACGGCCCGACGAGCTGCTGCTGCTGCTGCATCTGGGCCGCCTCCCTTTGCACCTGCGAAGTGTTAACCGGCAGCGTTTCAACGCCGTTACAGGCTTTTATTCCGCCAGCTGTTTTCCAGCAGCTCCTCTCGGCGCTCCTCTGGCCTTCTCCTCCTCCAGGGGAGAGGTGGAGGTGGAGAACGGGCCTGCGGGCCAGGCTATTCTTGGACAAACAGACGGTGCGATGATAGCAGATGCAGATTGGCCAGCCTCTCACAGCCACCCCAGAATCTCTGCGTGGACAGTTACGTCCAAAACATGTCCAAAGCCTGCCAATTATTATCAGCGTCCTCTCGCTGTGTCTAAAAATACACACACACCAAAGAATGTGCAGTGCAGAATGGGAGATTTACCGGCCGTTTCCTGGCTGTGGCTTTCTGAGCATGCGTGCGTGAACGTGGCGGTTGCTTCTTCTGACACTCGTCTGGCTGGAGGCTCGGTGACTGAGAGGCTTGTTTTCGGTGTCAGAATGCAGGGGTCACAGGGGTCAGAGCGCAGCGTGCATGTCGGGCTGAGTCATGTGTGAGACACAAGAGCCGGTCTCGCATTAAACCTGGACACGTCTGAGACAGGACGGAGCTCCTGGAAATACTTGTACTGGTAAATGCACACTTGTCTGGGGATACACAGGTCTTGGTTTGTGCTGGCGTAGCTCAGCAGCTGAATGACGAAGCGGGTGCGCAGGAACAAGAGGAGTCTGAGAAGAAAAGCAAATAGTCAGAGTTTTTGGCATTTTTCAGCAGGCTCCTTTCTGAAGATTGCCAGATCTTTGGCAGGGTTCCTGGAGTGGGAGGACAGCAGTTCTGTCCTCACTCCCGTCCTATCGGATTGTTCTCTGGCTGGGAAACGGAAAATGATGAACTACGCCTCAATATCTCCCCAGCGTTTGACAAAGGGTTTCCTCCCATGATGCCGGTCGTTGCTCCATCCTGTTTTTAATTGTTAGGGATCACCCTCTGTCTCGGGGAACGATGCTTAAGACGGTGAAATATGTCCCCGCCGTGGTTTGCCAGGTTTGATTCATGTCTCACAGTGAAAGCGCTGCGAACGTCCTGACCTGTCTTCTTCTGCATCTGCGTCCTCAGCGGGCAGTTCGCCATCGTCAAGCGCTGTAAGGACAGGAGCACGGGCATCGAATACGCCGCCAAGTTCATCAAGAAGCGGCAGAGCCGGGCCAGCAGACGCGGCGTGAAAAGAGAGGAGATCGAGCGGGAGGTGGACATCCTGCAGCAGATCCAGCACCCCAACGTCGTGGCCCTGCATGACGTCTTTGAAAACCGAACGGATGTGGTTCTCATCCTTGAGCTGTGAGTCGCAGGAGGAGCTGCGACTGTGTGTGTGTGTGTGTGTGTGTGTGTGTGTGTGTGTGTGTGCGCTTAAACCAGAATCAGTGGAGGTGTCCTTGCTGTGATCTGTGAGCTCTAGACTGTTTGTCGAGCCCGTGTTTGCTGAAATCCTCGTGCCAGGACTCTGTGTGCTAAAGCGTCAGACACTGTCAATAAGGCCTGTTACTGAAAGGGGCCCTCGGGAGGCCCTGGCTGGGTTCAGGGAGAGCCTGGGAACACCAAAAGACACAATTAGGACGAAATGCAAACAGGGTGTAATCAAAGCAGGAGCAGAACGCGTTCCTGTTGGAGGCAGCAAGAGTCTGCATGTGTCATTCCATCTGTTCTGCTCCGTGTTTCAATATGAGAACATTACGGTCATTCATGTCAGCTGCTCAAAGATGTTTAATATCACCTCCCCACATCTTTGGACAGTTCCCCGAATGACGAGTAGGGCTCGGAGTGAGGCAGATTGCCACCACAGATATTTCTAAGACAACCAAAAACACAAACACAGACTTCAGAGTACATTTGTCCACAGTATTGAGATCTATTCTGGTGAGATAAAACCTGCTTTAAGGGACAGTCCTGACGAACCTCAAGATACCAGTGCAGCTGTGCACGTGTCCCTAAATGACCCACATGCACCCCTGGGCTGTGATGCTACTGTAGTTGAGGGTATTTTTTAGGCATAAACAGGTTACTGTAATGATTAGACTTGTTAAAAAAAAGCCCTCTGCAAGTAACATGTTATTTTCAGAAATTCTAGCAAGTATTTTTTTTAAAAGTGTGTGTGTGTGTGTGTGTGTGTGTGTGTGTGTGTGTGTGTGTGTGTGTGTGTGTGTGTGTGTGTGTGTGTGTGTGTGTGTGT
>BJFM01005186.1:108901-121461 GCA_016586285.1 Arothron firmamentum
GTTTTTGTGGCCAGCCCCCCCCCCCCCCCCCCCCCACACACACACACACACACAGACACCATAAGGTTATCTTTTCACTGTGAGAAAGCAGCCCGGCACACATGACGGCTGCTGTCCTCACAGCTGCGGGGCCTCTTCGTTTTAGATATACCAAGCCAAATCTACGCAGTCTTGATGCGTTTATTTTGGAGCTTTGAGGAAGGTTTGACATTTCTTTAAAAATACCTCACAGAGATCTGAGTCTTCTTAGATAAGTGATTGTCAGAAAAATAAAACTTTCATGTTTTCTTTCCCAACCTTTGCTAAAGGGTGTGTGTGTGTGTGTGTGTGTGTGTGTGTGTGTGTTACAAAATGCAGAATTCTGCCTTTAGGTAAATGTTCTAATCAGTGATGAAGTCAGTACTAACGCCTGGAACTTCAGTCTGACTCTAACTCCTGTCATTTCCCTTTGATGCTTGCACAAAAGGCAGCTTTAGCGGCTTCCACAGGTATCCCGCTCTCGCTCATCACGCCCAGTGTTGCCGTCTGCAGAGGCGTTCTGACCAATGTGCTCCTCCATTTTCTTCTCCAGCCTGAAAACATCATGCTCCTGGACAGAAATGTCCCCCTGCCCCGCATCAAACTCATAGACTTCGGACTGGCGCACAAAATAGAGGCCGGTGTGGACTTCAAAAACATCTTTGGGACCCCCGAATTCGTGGGTAAGTGTCTGTCCACAGCGTAGGAAGTTGGCCTGGGGTGTTTGAGGCTGACGTGTGCGTGTGTGTGTGTGTATGTGTGTGTGTGTGTGTGTGTGTGTGTGTGTGTGTGTGTGTGTGTGTGTGTGTGTGTGTGTGTGTGTGTGTGTGTGTGTGTGTGTCTATTTTCAGCTCCAGAGATAGTCAACTATGAGCTGCTGGGCTTGGAGGCAGACATGTGGTGAGAGCCTCTAACTGCCTCTGACTCTGCTGCTTCTGCAGCGCCTAACTCTGGGTTAACCATGTGACCTTTCTGCTCCACAGGAGCATCGGGGTCATCACGTACATCCTGTAAGTCATCTGACTTTTTTTTCACTGGAATCTGAGTTCTCTGAAAGACGTTGCCAGACCTGAGGGTGTTGGTTGCCCTTCAGTCTGAGCGGCGCGTCACCGTTCCTCGGAGACTCCAAGCAGGAGACGCTGGGAAACATCTCCGCCATGAACTACGACTTTGACGAGGAGTTCTTCAGCAACACCAGCGAGCTGGCCAAGAGCTTCATCAGGCAGCTCCTGCAGAAGGACAGGAGGTAAAATTTGTCCCAGTATTTTGGGATATTTGGTCGTGACCCTTCCTCCGTGTCCTTCCTTGCTCACAGTTCTTTACATGTGTTTTCATTTAATTCCGCCTCCATCCCTGTGAGCGTTGTCCTGGTTGGAGTGTGTTCCCGAGAGATTCACACTGAAACACGTGAAGGTCTCTCCCCGTCTCGTGTTTACTCAGCTGCGTTTTCTCTCTCATCACAACAGAAAGCGGATGAGCATCCAAGAAGCCCTCAACCATCCTTGGATTAAGGTATGATCTGTGCCACTTACAGCATGTTTGTTTCCCTCTTTTCACATGTCGGAACCCACCCAGAATCCATATAACTATTCATGTCCAAGGTAGCAGTTTTACTGGAGGGAAATCATTCATCCGATGGTGCCAAAAACATGCGCTAACAATCTGGTTTGCTGGAACCTCCTCTATCGCAGTCACAGTATAGTGTGTCCATGAATGCACCACACCCGTCTCACTGGGAGTATCACGCCCGAACAGGTTACAGGCTGAAAATTCCTCTTTTTAAGACAAAATCCAGCTCTTGCTGACAGCGTTGCTCCAATAGTCACTGCTGCATGTGCAGGGTTGCTCAGTGCCGTTACCCCTGATGAACGAGGGCGGAAGGGAGGGTTGAGGGGTCAAATGAGAGGGTGATTATTGCATTCCAAACTCCAGGCCTATGGGTGTGTCCCAGTCATAGACTCCAGACAGATCCCTGCTTTGGGAGTCCTCCGTGCAGGCCAACGCTCATGATTGGTCAGCTCCTCCTAGCTTATGTCCCACTGTCCGCTTTATTTCCTCCCACTGGTGGGCTAATCTGAGACAGGTCAACTGATTAATTTTGCAAATCCAAACCAATCCACAAGGCTTTGTTTACAAACGCTGCCAGATTGCAAGAAAATGCTTGAAAGAGAACTCAACAAACCTAAAATACGGCCATGATGTGGTTAACTCTGACTTTTGACTCAAATTGCTTTAAACTCAACCATTTTCTATCAAATATAACAGTTTTTTTCCAGTTTCACTGGAGGAAGAAAGGGAACTTTCAGCATATATTTATAAGCATTCCATGAGAAATATAGACACGTTCTGTTCTGAGGCCATCAGATTTCCCTGCGCAGGCTTGTGCATGTGCGTGTGTTATTGTGATGCGGAATCTTCATCCTGTTTTGAAAAAAGCATGAAGCCAGGAAACATAACACACTCCGCTGGAATGTCCTTTGTTTTTGGTGCTCTTACCTGCTGTGGCTTCCAGGATCACACACTAATCCTACAGCCCCACGTGTTGGAGGATTCACCTCCGTGTGTGTTTGCAAAGATGCAGCAACGAGACAGCCTCTCACTCAGTTTGTGTGTCCCTCCACCCTTCTGTCTGAAGTCCCGCGGGCCCGTTGAAGAGAATAGCGCCCCCGCTGACGCGGAGAAGAAAGCGGAGCTGCTGAAGACCAAGCGCCTGAAGGAGTACACCATTCAGTCCCTCTCCAGCATGCCCCAGAACAACACATACGCCAACTTTGAGCGATTTGCTCGCGTGGTGGAGGATGTCGGCCTGATGGAGATGGGGGTCTCTGAAGTGGCAGAAGCCCACTGCGCTCTGCAGGGCGATATGGAAGCTCTGCTGTCCATCTATACTGGCAAAGAGGCCTGGTACAAGGAGGAGAGCGAGAGCGCCCGGAAGCATCTGTCGCAGGTCCGCTACGAGTTCCGCAAGGTGGAGGCCCAGAGGCGGCAGCTCCAGGAGGACCTGCAGGACATAGAGGCCGGCCTGGGCAGCATCAGCGGGAAGTACAGCCAGAGGCAGAGTCAGCTGGACTCTCTGAGGCTGGAGCTGGACTCAGAGCTGCAGTGGCTGCAGGAGGTGATGAGCTCTCTGCACCCAGAGGCAACCGGCGGCGTCCTCAGCGGCGGCCTGAATACAGACGTGAAGCAGGCGCTGTCGCAGCTGCTGCATCACTCCTGCAGAGGGGAACTGCATCCTGAAGCCAGGCAGAAGCTCACAGAATCAGGCTAACAGACACCCTGAAACGGCTTTACAGGCTCCTCGAATTGTTTTTCTTTATTGGTGTGAATCCATATTGCATTCTACTAATATTTATATTTGAAGATGTTGGGGAGCTTGGCACAAAGATGATGAATGGGAGGAAAAGCTAACTGCAACAAAAATCTACTCTTTTTTTATGAAGCTGCATGAGAGATTTTATATCATTTTATTTGCATAAATAAAGTATAAGGGATATTTTTGCAGGGATATTTTTGTTAGTTTCAGAAAGCACCTTTCCAAACGCGCAGAAGTATTTCTTTCAGAAGAATAAAAATTATGATTCAATTGGAGAATCATTTTTTCAAGCTGAAGTGACATTAATAGACAGTTTTTACACAGTTATTTGCACACCGTCTGATAAAGTCACTAGGATGTAATTTTCTGGCACTTAGTAAATGTTGGCCTTTGCACTGTATAACAAGGGGGAAGAAACCTCACCATTTTATTGATTTATTCTTTCATTCCACTTCATTTTCCTATGCTTTACATCAAAGTGGGCTTGTTTATATTTTACAGCACTGGTCCATTTGTAAATTTACTTGCACTTTTAATATAGACTCAATTTATTTATTTATAAGTTAAAACATTTTCTTTCTTGCACATGCTCTATCAGCCATCTTTCCTTTTGTCTTTTTAAAAATAAAACCTTCTGCTTAAAGCTGCTGATGTCATTTCTATGTCCGTTTTAAAATCCCATACAGTCTTATATCCATTTTGGCTGTTTCCTAAACACTGAAATAAATGCTAATCTTGCTTCGCGTCTGCTGCTTATAGCACATTGCTGATATCATTTGATTATTTGACATTAACCCGACAGACGGTTGCTCTGCTGTCTCTTCCTTTGGTGTGTGTCCGCAGCCTCTGAATCCCAGACAAGCCATGGTGAAGAGGCTGTCGGTGGTCAACCTGGAGAACTTTAGGAGACAATACGCCAGACGCAGGTGGAAGGTAAAGCACAGGACGGAGTTTTCTTTGCTGTACCACCACAAAACGTGCAGGGACTCATTTCATTTTTCCTCGAACCGACAGCTCTCGTTCAGGATTGTGGCCCTGTGCAACCATCTGACGCGGATCATGAAGAAGGGCCACAAGCTGCCTGAGGACGGGGTAAGAGTCCGTTTGGAGTTTAAACTACGACTTTGAAGGTTCAGGAAGGTTGCGTGTTTGCATTTCTGCACAGAGTGTATGTGAGCGCGATATAAGAGCGCCGAAAGAATGGAATGAGCTTATTAAGGAATGAGAGCACAAGGAAAGAACCAGATTGTGCCTAATAGAAACTGCTCAAAGGTCACAGACTGGTCACAAATTAACTATTTAAATGTGCTGTTTGTTCTTAACAGCAAGTTACACCTACTGATTTTAACAAATCTCCTGTTTGAAAAAAAAACCAAAAACATTGTTTTTCTCACGCTTTAACCACCAAACTTACTTTTTTTCAGAGGGATTGTGAAAGTGACCAAGAAGAGGAAGAGACCATGAAGAGGAGGCCAAGGACCAGGAAGAGAAGCAGCACTTCCTGAGAGTCAACGAGTGCGTCAACAAAGTTACTGTTGCACAAAGTGACTTTGCACCCTCCCCCCCCCCCCACACACACACACAAACACACACACACACACACACACACACCACCAGAGATCATATACACCTTTAAATACCTGCAGTAAATGCTGCATATTCAGTTGATCACTGAGAAGCAACGGAACATTTCTGAACTGGAGTTATGAATTTCTGATGTGAGGAGACGTAAGCGGACTGGCGCTGACAGGCAGCGAGCTGTGGATAAACACAGGAATGTTCTCTGTAGGCAGCTGCTGTCTCCGGTCTTAAAGCCCAACTCTTGGAAATTCTCATTAACGTCTGAAAAGAAAACAAGACTTTTTTGTTTGTTTTTACTGTCCAGTTTGCATTTTCAATAAGAACCAAATGTTTACATGCTGTTCTCCATTCAGTAGAACATTTGTGTGAATGTTATTGTTACTGAAAATAAAATATTGAAATACTGTTTTCTCACAGGAAGTAAGCTCGCAGGAAGCATATTTAATTGTAGCCGTGTTAACGTGAGAAATGACATCGAGCAGAAAAAAATGCAATTTCCTTAAAATGCAAACGAACATTTGTGAAATCAAGGTTTAAATCTATCCCATCATTATATCGGACTAAGATTGTAATGCTGGAAATGCAAATAATTTGGACTGAAAAATACAAATCCTGCAGTTTATTTTGAATTAAAACTATAAACTATAGCCAACTAAAAGTTTATTTCAGAAAAACTCCCGATCCATTAACTGTTCAGTGTCGTACAAATCAAGATAAGAGTCAGATCATTCAAACATGTTTGCTTTTGTTTGCACAAGATGTGAAAAAAAAAGAACTAGATCAGCCAACTTTTACTGTTTTGACATCTGACTAAGTTGAGCCACGGGCAGGTGTCGCCATGGTGACACTGTGGAATGTGTGCTTTTACTGACGGCGTTTTGATCGTTGGGTGTTGATCAGGGTCTGGTTGTTGTTTTTACAGTAATTATTGTACATGCAGTTCATTCACAGCTCTGAGCAACGCCGTCCTTCCAACAAACCCATGAAGAAAGGCGTGAACACGTGACGCCGCCCCCACGCAGGAAAAAAAGCCTCAGTATCCCTTCATTTAGCCCCTGAGGCTCATGCACATGATGCCTGCAAACCACCCAGAGCTGCAGGTTCCCTGTATGTAACACAGCTTTAGCTGTAAATGACATCTTTAGCTGTCTGTGAGCACACATGAAGACTAATGATGCATCATTTTTGCAAAAGTGGAATATTATAGTTGCTTTTCTTTATGCAAAATATTGGTGTATTTATGATGCAGATATATATATATATATATATATATATATATATATATATATATATATATATATATATATATTATGTCTTAATTTGAGCATATCTGCGCTCATGAAAAGAACCTTTATTCTTCTGCTCAGAGCTGTAAACTAAGGTTTTGTTGAATAAAGTGATGAGCAACACGATCGCCTCGGCTGTCAGCTTGTGTGAACATGGGGAGATCTTATCGGATGTAAAGCTGATTGTCTGACATGTGCATCATCTGTGGCCGTGCTAATTGCGGCCCACACATTTGTCACCAGAGCCTGCGTTTCCCACAGATTCAGCCCCTCATTAGGCATGTTGTTCGGGCCCGGCTGGGCTGAAAGCGAAGCAGCCTGAGCTCAGTCACGTTCTGGCAGGGACACAATGTGGGCCAGTTCCCCATAGATGGTAGGAAAGCAGATTGCAGCAGACCCATTAGCTAGTTTGAGAACCTGAGCTGTTTTGGACGCAGAATTGGAGGATTTGCAATCGGATCAGAACACAATTCTGCTATGAGGGCTCAAATAATAGAGTAACCCACAGGCTGTTAGCTGATGCCTGCAGCAGGGTCTAGATCCAACCGCAGATCCAGGATGCCTGCAGCTTCTCGTGAGTGGTTCTGGTTCTAGTTGTGGGGACACAAACCTGATCTGACCCAGATGACTTCAGCGGCAGAGACGGTTCGTAATGCAGCCGACGGTCAGCTGCGTATTTCAGCTCTAATCCATTCAGGGCTTCATATACCAGCGTCAGTATTTTAAAGTCAGCTCTCTGACGGACAGGAAGTCCAGGCTGAGCGTTCCAGTCAGAGCAGCAGCAGGTTCCAGCCAAAGAAAGTAGATCCAACCACGTCTGTCAAACCCAAAACCATGTATTTCAAACCACAAACAACGCCTGTTTATTTACCTGCTGGAACTTTATTATCCTCATTGACCTGCACTCCACATAACCTGACCTGGAGCTCATCCTCAGGACGCTCTGTGAATGAAAACTGTTTTTATTCTATCTGTATCTTCTGGAAATAAATAGAAAATGACTACAGACTACCGAAAATGATAATAAATGAATACATATGCTAAAGAAGATCTTATGTACAGGGTGAAATGAGCACCATCTCACTGATGTCCTTATTAAAGCATGCACATGCAGGGATTCTGCAGCACAAATGACAAACCAGTGAGTTACTGGCACAAGATGAGATAAGAGCAAATATTTACAGTGCTCAGGATCATCTATCTCCAGGCTGGTGACTGTAAATATTTTAGCCATGTCTCAATGAAACATGAGCTGCGGCCACTTTGTAGCTTTGTCACTGGCCGAGTGTGAAGCGACATGCCCGCCGGGAAGTTATGACGGCCTGATCTGAGCTTCTCGTGTGACACAGCCACAGGATCAGCTCTGAGGTCTACCGGCGACGTGGTCATGGGATTCCTGCAGGATCAGTGGAGGGATGATGAAAAAAGGGAGCTGCTGTCAATCAGCGTGTGCAACCCAAACCCAAAGAGGTGAGGTGACTTCTGAGGCAGTTTCATGACTCGGTGGAGTCAGGAGGCCTTCGCCCAGTGACTCTACTCAAAGAGAATGCAACAGTAAAATTAAAGCGTGAGGCACTCTGATGCTATCTGATGGACTCTGGTGGGTAAATATGATGCAATGCTTAAACTTCCATGAGATCACTGAGTTGTCCAGTGACTTTCCTCTGAGAATTCAAAACGGCCTTTTTCTTGTTCCTGCTACAGTGCTGCCATCTAGCGGCGAAACACACCACTTGAAATGATGATTGAACTGAAATAGAAAAACACTCGTTTGCTCACAGATATATTAAAATATACATAAGAGACGTATATTACGCAATGGAAAAACCAAATTCACAACTAACAATGTCATAAAAGTGCAGTTTTTTTATGAATTGACATTTGATTTTCCCAACAAGACACACTGGGGGGATATTTTGCACGTAAACAAGTTTGATCTTTTTCATCTGTTGTATTCAAATTTTCATATCAGATATTAGAGTAAGTAATATGTTTCAGTTCCAGCAGTCAAAGGCGCCATTTTTCCTTTTTTTTAATTTCCCCTGGGGTTTCGTGGTGAGCTAACAGAGCTGCCTGCAGCTCTGACAGCAGTGGCCTCGTCACTGTGGAGACGGAACCCGAGGTTATTCATGATGAATGCAGGCCTCTCGCTTTATCTGTGTGATCATTAGGCCATAGTTGAGCCCCACCATTGCTCTGTGGAAATACGTTCCAGAAGGCCGCTTCCATTATTCATATCTACAAGAGAACTGCCTGACTCCTATTCTTGGAAATGAGGCTTAATTAAAGCCATATTTAGGCGCCGATCTCTTAAAATGTCACTGAGAGGAATGCGGCTTTCTTGATCAGAACTCTCAGCCACTGCTGCCTTCACAGAATCTGCACAATAAGATCTATGTGAGGGTGAAAGTGTTGCTGAGTAACAGAGAGAGGCAAAAGCCTGACACCTGAGTGGCTGACCTTCAACATCCTTCCATCAAAATGGAGTTACGCAACTCTCAGAATGTGCTGGTGTCTTACCAGTATTTCCTAATGTACCGGCTTGTTGTGCACACATGACTACATGCGTATTCATGTGTGTTGTATTTGACTGCCAATGACACATATTTACATAGAAGTGTTCAACGGGTCCCATATGCATTTGAAATAAATGTGTCATAAAGCATTTAATCAGCTATGAAGATGGAGGCAAGATCAACAAATTAGCTGGCAGCGTGTGCATGGTTGTGGTGTGAGAGCCTGATGATGCGTCACTCACATAATTGGTCTCGGAGGCCTCGACGGTTCAATTGATGGCAGCTGCCTGCAGAGCGAGATCTGCCCTCGTATGACATGTCTGTTTGAAACATGTGAAGAGTTTCATATTCATTTTTCCAAAAAAACGAATAAAGAGTTGATTCTGTGACATTCTGCTCGCTCTAAACTCTGTTAGAATATTCAGAATCGATGCTTTGGGACACAACGCTGCACAACCAGCACTGCTGTTCTTGCAGGATAACCTATTGGAGATGGGCAGATCAATGGCCCTATACTGACCAGCATAGGTCAGTGACCATGGAGACCAGAATATTCCCCTTGCAATAACGGGAGGAAGCAGCCTCTTATCCCCACACGGAATCGATCAGGCAGCATCTATGTCCCGTGAAATCAGACTATAAATAGTTAATAAAACACACATCTTTCGCCACTTTTTTGTCTTTGTGCGTGTGTGGTGGAAAAACAGTGAGCTCCCCAGTGTTTCCAGCGCGTCCCCGGTGAGGAGCATCCACGGGCGGCTGCCTCAGCGCCCCACCTGCTCCTCTGATAATTGAGCCTAGGTTATTTTGAGTCTGCGGGCCTTTTAATTGAAGACAGATGAGGCCATTATCTCTGCGGGGTGTGAATAAATCGGCTCCGCACTTCATGACAACATAATGAGCCCCTTGCTTGGTGCGCATGCAGGGATCAGATCAGAAGGTGCAGGACGGGAACTTGTGCAACATCTCCGAGCCCCTTGAGACCTGCTGATGCTCTCACAACCTGCACGTTAGCAGCTGCCTGTTCTGCTGACGTGGAGGGGGATTCTCACTGACTAAATATGATCTGACGGGCTGCTCTGCAGAGGCGGATTTCACGTCTCAAGTGACCCAGTCGGCCGTGATTTCCAATCAGGCTGGAGTGACCGTTGCTGATTACGCCACGAGCGCGCACACCTGCTGATTAATGAATAATGATCGCTGCAAAATAGAGGTCAATGGTGGAGAATCAATGATTGGTCACAGCGCTTCATTACATGGTGATTGTGTCCTGGATCCCTCCACGTGTGATTCCAGGTTTTGTTTCACTTTCAGGGTGCCATTTTTGAATAATTCAGCTTCGCATCCGCTAATTTGAGGAACAAATTAGGACCGGGTCACGTGTTCCCGCCGAGTCTCACTTTGAATCGCCGTTTCCAAATGTGCACTAATGCGCGCACGCAGATTACACAGAGACAGCTCACATAAATAACTGCGCTCAGCTCCGGATCGGCACCTGTCACCGCACCCAGCTGGAGCCCAAATCAGCAACAGTTTACAATCAAACGTCTGCGGATTAGAACGAAGCCCCCATTTTTCTCTTTTTATTCCAGCCTCTTTTTTTCTTTCTTTCTTTCTTTTTGAAAATGTCAGCCTGCTGCCCACCTCCTTTCGCTCTGCTCTCCCACTCGCCTTTGAACGCAACAAAGCGCTCTCTTCTCTGCGTCTCTAATAATAACTGGCCTTTGAGATCTTGCACACACACACACAACAGGGAAGTCACTCAGGCAAAACACATCCTCTGATATTTAAAGTAATTGTTTTCAGTAATACTGTAGATAGATTTGGTTATTTAAATGGCACTTCACTGCAAAACTGCGAAAATGAGAATCTAAGCATCACTTCAGGGTCTTTATTGGCACCTTGTGTTATTTTGTCTGCACCTATAAGTCCGCTTTGTAAAACCTCTTTAAATTACTTTTAAAAATAATCATTTAAAATGCATCCCCATATACCAGTCGTGATTTCCTTTCTGCTCCTCCTTCCATTCTTTTCATTTCTCGAGATGAGACGTGTTCTGGCTGTTTTCGGAAACGGAGGCTTGTCAAGTCGGTGGTTGTCTGGACGAAGATCGAGCGCGTTTAATTGACCTCTGACTCTGCTAATCACCACTTCTTAAAAAAGAAAGGTGGGAGCTGTCTGTCTGGCTCTAAAACGGAATCTGTGGCTTGCCTCAAAAATACACACGCAGCTTGCTCAAACAGAAAAACACTGTAAAGGAGACAGAAATGTTTACATGCATTATCCACCCGGGACGAGGGGCCCCTGCTGTTCTTTTAACGACCGATGGATGGCAGCATTCCGCTTGGATTCGGAGATAAACTGAAATGGCTTTAACCAAGAACACGGTAATGTTTCGGTAATGGTAATGTTTCTTTCCATTTAAGACGTGAGAACTTCTCATTGACATTTACTGTGAAGACAGCTGCGTGGTTTACAGAGAAATGAGAACTGATACCAACCTGGTACATTTCATTGTACTTCTGTGAAAAGGGCTGCAGTGTGCTGCCAGGCTGAAGTGCTGCAAATGGACATCCCAGCAGTCAGACAATAAGTCCTGTTTCATCAGGATATCAGCTGCATGCGAGTGTTCCCGGGTCGATCCTCCCCTGTAATTGGTGCAACTGTGATATAAATCAGTTTACGGCCTTTTTGAGCTTCTCTGACTTTTAATGGAGCTCTGTCCATACGTACAAAGGCTTATTTCACAGAGTTCTGTCTCGTTTGTGCCCTCGTGCCAAGCAGCCTCGTCTTACACACAACACGACACAGTGATGTCAACGTGTAGATGGAAAAGGTTTCGAAAGGGGAGATTTACATGAAAAACAGAAATGCTTTGTGGAAAAGTTCATTTTCAGCGCAAAGAAGGGGGAGGAAATCAACAGCCACTTTACGTCAAACAGAGATAACCACATTTATTCTTTTGAAAGTATAAAATTTCACACGATAAAGGCCACTTTTCAGGGTGAATCGACAACCTTTTAAAGATTTACACAGAGAAAACATTGTCCCTCTTTGCTGTTCTGACATACTGTCCAGTTCTGTGGCAAAATAAAAGAACTGTTCTACTCTACCACAGAAAGTTGGCAAGGTCTGAATAATTTACTCGATAACAGGAAAATGGCAGGAAGAGTGAGAATTCCTGATTTGTACATCCCACGGAGGAGCAGGTACTCTGAACTGTTCTCTCTTTTTCAAACCGGCGTGCAGGCACAGCTTGATGTTATAGGCACTGTTTGCCTTCGACTGGGAGACTCGGGGAAAAGAAATGCCCGGATGACATTCTTGACGGCGGCGGTCGGTCAGGCCAAGAGAGAATCCCCGTGAAGAGAGCGTCCTTTGTTTGCGCGAGCGAGCGGGGCTCGTACCGCAGACGCTGCCAGGGGCCGCTTGGCTCGCTGCAGACCCGCTTCACATTCCTCCTCACTATCTGTGACGTGGTGCCCACTGAGGTAGAACAGTTGTACCGAAAGTCTGAAGTAACGAGTAACAGCCACATTGACGAACTTAAAAGCGTGGGGGCGAGGAAGAGGAGGGCGTGGGGTAGGGTGGGGGGTGGGTGGGCGCGTCACATGTTCAGCACAACGTCACGAAGACTCGCTGACGAGTCTGGGTGCGCAGAAACGCTCTGCGTGGGCTGGGTCTCTTCCTCTCAGGCATGGTGGTGGCTTCACACATCCTCAAACTCTTTTATTGCATTTACAAGCCAGCGGGGACCCACTCTGCTGTGGAGTCAGCAGCTCTGGTGACGACCACGTGTGAAGATCTACCCATCCCACTCTCACACCCGCTATCAAGAGTGCAAAC
>BJFM01005186.1:121501-134322 GCA_016586285.1 Arothron firmamentum
AGGAAATGTCCACAAAATGGAACTAAAGCGGACACTTGTCATGAGAGGGCACATTCCTTTACAGACAGCACAACATGTTCTTCCACGTTCCTTATGAAGGCTCCCGTCTTCCCCGAAGGCTGGAATGGGCGAAGCGACTGGCCGGGTGAGCGAAGCCGAGCTGGCCTCACAGCCGGAGGCCCGGCCCTCTCTGAGGACTAGGACCAGCTGCTGTCCGTCCCCTTGCGGCTGATGATGCTTTCTGTCGATTTGAGAAGCCTCTCCAGGCAGGGCGCGTTGATTTTCCCCGGCGGAGGCCCCCGGGGGACCGAGTCAGTCTTAGAGTGGCTGTCTGTGCTGGAGGACACCGAGTTGTCCTGCGTTAGGTCCTTGTCTCTGAGGGGCAGCAGGTGCCTGGGGACGGCCTGGGCCTGCTCTGCTGTGGTCGAGCAGATGGGTGAAGCGTGGAGCCACTTCAGGTTACTGGCAGAGTAAGCTCCAGGGGGGGTGAGGTCCACGACTCTCAGGACTTTGCTGCAGGCCGGCGGCTCACTGATGGTGACGGGACCCACCTCTGCAGTGGTGATCCCTGGAGACAGCTGCAGGAAAGAAACATTTGATTATTCTTTTCTAAAAAAACAACAACACCTTAATAACTGAAAATGCTGCCACGTTGGTGGTTCTAAATACAACTCTGTTGTGGCTGAGTCCTTAGGGCCTTGACTAACAATTTTAGACTGCACATATAAATTCCATCCACTGTTAAATAAACCAAATGCTTATGTTCAGGGTCGGTGAACAGCTTGAGGTGTCAGTGCGTGCACCGAAAAATAGCTTCTTTGGGAAGTAGCGTCAGCATCGGCTACAGAAATAAATCAGATCAAATGCAAAGGAATGTTCCAGAGTATTTTAACCTTCCTGATCCCCTTAGGACACTCCTCCAACTCTACCTTTCTCCCCTGCCATTGTTCGTAGTGTATCAGAGCCTGTGGTAATACCTCAGCAAAAATAGCATTTAATCCTCCCTTCCTTGTCCCAGACTTGTGATTAAATAATAATAGATGTTTTGCTCCCTCTTTCACTGCGTCAACACCATATGTCCTTGACAGCAGACCCGGTCTGCCTGCAGTTCTTACACCGAGCTGCGTTTAAAGCTTTACCTTCAGCTTCTTGGTGGGAGCCGCGTCCTCCATCTGAGTGACAACCACTTGGTCTTGAAGCTTTACATTGGGGAACCAGCTCTTCAGCATTTCCTCCATTTTCAGAATTATATCGATGTATTTCTCTCTGGAAAGAAGAAGAAGGAAAACATTTACCCAAGCTAGGAGCCAAGCACAGATCTTGCCAGAACCTTCACAGTGCGTTTCCTGTCCGAGATTAATTGAGAGATAGGATTTCAATCTTTACAAGAACACAACGCGCACGTTTTGAGCTCACACGTGGCTTGACGCGCAATAGTTCCGCACTCTTCTAAATATAAACACCTGGGCCGCAGTGCTCTCCGCCTGCGTCATTATGAAAATAAACGTCGCGGTGACGCGGTTCTAGTCAGAGGCGGGCAGCAGAGGGTAGCGGCCCAGCAACTCCCCATCCATCAAAACCAGATGGTGGGCAGGGATTAGCTGGAGTCATACGATCAGCACCTTCTCATAGCATGTTAAATTCATGTGAAAGATTATCCGCACCGGTGACTGCTAAAAAAGTCACTTTGATCCTATCTAGCATTGTGTAACTGCGGGGTCTGCCAGCTGGTAGCGCAGAGCCGGCAGAGGGAGGCAGGGGGGCTAGCGCACCTTCTAGCCTCTGGGCAAGCTGTCTGCAGAGAGGCGGCCACACCCACTCTTTGTCTCCCACATGAAGGCGGCAGCTGGTAGGGTGGAAGGGTGAGGGCTCCAATTAGTCTCCGCCAAACCCGTACACCCTCTTCACTATCTGCACACCTTGATGTGAGGCGTCACGCACAGACGACAGCGGCTGTGTGCAGAAACCATGGTGCAGTGTGCAAACTGCTGCCCACAAACGGCTTTTGGCGAACCAACTGGATTGAGAATGCTACAGTCGCAGCTATGATTTCCATTGGATTTCTATGTACGCAGCAAATGTAAGACCATTTCACCCTGAGGTTGACGATGCAAAAGGTTTCAAAGTGAAGACGTATCTGGGACTTTCTTTGAAAGAGGTGAAATCATATTCCATTATACCATCTGGCCAGTGGAGAGCTAATCAGGCAGACACAAGTGTGCCGCTCCCACGTGGAGCCTGATGCATTTTTAATGAGATGCCCAGCAATGGTGAGAGGAGCCTTCTCTGCAGTAAAGTGTGTGTGGGGGTAGAAGCTCCTCACAGGGCAACACGCTGCGGGCCATGTGGCGCAGACATTTTGGTGACCTCTTTGACCCAAAAAGGAGCAATCTTCATTTCCAGCTATTGTCACCGTGCTATAGTTTAGATTTTGAAGAACTGAAGAGGTTTCTTTTTTAAGTGCAGTAACAAGAAAAGCCAAAGCGTGGTGTTGCAAAACGGCGGTTTTGGTTACACAAGCGCTATACTGGAGGTATCCCAAACAGAGGATGATGAAGCTCATTCCGAGGACACTTACCCCAGGCAGGGGTTCTGTAGAACACCCATGATCCTCTGGATCCTGTCCATAGCCACACTCTCCTGGAAACTGCTTAGTCCTGGAAAAGAAAATTCGGACCATGAGAACGATGAACCGTATCAGCACTGTGGTGCACATGTGTGAACAGACTCTGTGATCAGGAAGGCTGCTTAAAAAAGAAAAACAGCCTTAACTTTACAAAGACTCCAAATGAAGCCATTTCCAGCACCTGTCTGAACATGGTTCTACCTCCCACAGATACTTTACACGCTTATCAGATGACTCAAAAACCACAGCTGGAGCCTGGAGAACGCCGTGTTCTCACTCTGTCAAACACTTTTGTTACAATAATGTGTGAGGATGCCCGCTTCTTATCAGTAAAGAATGACATTTGTGTTTCCAACCAGTGTTGGGTGGGTTTTATCATTAAAAAAAAGCTCTGTTGCTAAGACAACCGTAATACCAAATAAGCTCCTGTATAAAAGATATACCCATGCACACACAGGAAATACTTGTGGCTACTCGATACGCCTACATGGTTCAGAAATCCCGCTCTTAAATACTCAAGGACACGATGTGCCACAAGGTCGTCGTCTCCCCTGCTCTGTTTCCGCCTGCGATCTGGGAGAGGGATGGACACAATTCTTTTTTTTTTTTTTTAAAGTACAAAATGATGACACTTACGTTCTCTGTATCTCCCGGAACGGAGGCCGTTCAAGATGGACGACAGCGGGTGAATGTAGCACTGGAGCTCCGCGCACTGGAAATGAAAACAGATTCATTTGAAAAACAACACACCTCTGCCAAAACAAATGTTTTGGAAAGCTTTGATGAAAGCGGCTGTTGCTCACTGCTGCTCGGGTTAATAGAAAAGTTGCTCAACATGATTCTGGTGAGTGCTAACCCTCCACCCCACCTCTGTCCCGGTGTCCTGTTGGCTCAGCCAGTTAGATTTATGGTCAAATGAGCCTTAGTTCTTCTGAAAGAGTATGACTAATTCTGCTGAGGCTGCGATAGGCAGGGTCGTTACTGGAACTCAAGATGGTTGTGCAAAAGCAACGAGCGTGGCGACTGGGGTGAGGTGACACGCTCTAGCTGTGTCCTTTCTGCCCTGTGAGAACGCAGACGAGCTTACGCGGCGCTTACCTTACGGCTGAAGAGCTGATTTTTCTCCGACTCGTTGGAAAGGAGCTGCCGTTCCCTGCGCTCCTCCTCCACGGAGCTGCAGGGTCTCTTCAGTGCTTGCTGGGGGGGCGGCTTTTCACTTTGCTGCCTTTTACACAGTCCACTGCTGCTGTCCCACTCCTCCACGCAGCTTAAGGGAGGGCCCCGGCTGGAGGCCTCCTCCACTTCGCTCCAGTGACTCCCGCAATCCTTCACCTGACGGCTGCCGTCGGTCGGCTCCAGGTGTGGCCGGCCCGGGGGGGACAGAGGAGCCCCCGTCTGGCCGCACTTCCCGTTAGAATCAAACTCCTGTTCGCTCTCATTGTCCTCATAGTCACTGGCCAGCCAGTCAATGGAGTTGTCCGAATCCGTAGCAGACATCCTCAGCGGCAGGCTCTAACTAGCACTGACCATCACTGACCTAGCGGACAGAAAGTCAAAGTTAACAGAAAAGACAAGGCAGCAGAGACACGAGCAAGTGTATATTAATCTGGACTAAATAAGCGATTTAAAAAAAGCCTCACACCTCCTTTTGGACAAACAGAAGTATGGCAAGGCCACCAGAGCAGGTGGCAGCGGAGCAGCCATGACTGCCGAGACCACGACGACGCGTCTGGGTAGCAGATTCAACACCTGAGACGGCAAAATGCGGACCAGCACATCACACACCCTCTCTTTTCTCTAAACACTTTAAGGCCTCTGCTGTAAAAAACGTGCCCCAATCAGGGTGCGTCGGCTGCATTGCCATCTGCTATTTCCACAAATCACTCACGCTAGCTTGTTTATTCAAAGAGGGCAGGGGTCTGCCACCATGACGACCAGCGCCTCAGACTGCAGACCTCCCATCAACACAAGCAGCACTTGTGTCTGGGTTTTGTGTGTGCGAGTGGAGCAAGGGGGGTTTTTACAAAACGAGATACAGACTGTTTGTTCACTAGCAGAAAACCTCATGAATAAAACTGACAAAATGCTGTTCAAAAACTCTTAATTGCTACGGGCTGTTCTGTATCTCTCCAGCATGTTTCCTCCGTGATTACCAGATAAAGGAAGTGAGAACAACATGTTCAGCAAAGACATTATTTAGAGGTTTGTTTTTTGTTTTATTTTCTTACAAAAAAAAAAAAAAAAAAAAAAGCAGTTAAGGCCCCTTATTTCTCTAATATACTTTGAAATCTGAGACCAGAAGGTTTAATTCCCTCTGGGTCTTTGTCTTACTGACCACCTTCTGATCGTATTGTTACAGGGGAGGGTGGAGCAAAGATTCTACCAGCTTTAACCCCCCCAAAAAATAAAAGGCAATACTTGGATTTTTGCCCCCAATCACAGGTTATGGTGCATGACTCCCGGGCAGTGGAGAACAACCACAGTTGAACAATCTGAGCAAAAAACCAAATGATACGCAAGGAAAATGTTTGTGCAGCGGTCAGGAAATCCCACGAGTGAGGAAGCAGCTGTAGTAAAAGTGCATTTTATACCCAAATTTCAGGAGCCTGGAACTCCACAGCATGTTGATTCAAGATGGCCGGCGTCAGAGATCAAAATCTGGAGGCTAATATGTTTCAACATATAATCCCAGAAGGTTTAAAACACTACAGTAGTAAGAATCTGCCATATAAATCAATCGATCTTGTAATCACATGAGACTAAAACAGTTGTATGTGTATAAAATTCCCTGAATACATGATATTCTCACAAAATAGCACATTTAAAGTATTCCTGTAAATATATATAGATATTTTTTTAAACTCTTAAATCAAATTAGAACAATGCGTACAAGCAACACTTCCTTTAAACATCCATTCTATTGTCTATAGATGACACCAATATAATATCAGGAAACCTCTAACTTTTAGGGTAAAACAATGAAGGCTTAAATTCAAAAGGCTGGTTGAGACGAAAATTCTAATTATATTAAACGTAACGGGCATTTTAAAAATCCCTCATAGGGTTTAAGATAACCAAATACAAGCATACCATAAAGCCTTTATCGTCTCCTCGTGTCCCCATCTACCTGTGTAGGTGGGGCACACGGATGCCCAATACTTCCAAACACTTGGATCTATCTTTTTTCTTTCTTTTTTTTTCTTTGGAGGGTAAATAGTAAACAGGGGGGGAAGGCAGAATAAATCCAAAACGCCTAGATTAGGAAACAAAAGGCGACCGTGGGTGAATGACCCGACCATCGACGCGCTTCCATCAGCTGGGTCACAGACACAAAAGACTTCCTCGTCAGTCCTGGTAAATTTGGCAGCACGCACGGCTAGATTACACCCAACAGACGCTGGGTTCATAAAGTCTCCTTGTCACGCCCTTCTCTGTCGCGTCATATTAATTAATCCTTCGACGCGGGTGTTCACCTATTTATCGCGTCTGCGCCAAATTCCTCCGCACGGTTTTCCTGTAAAAATCGGTGAAATCGGGTCTGACGCGGTAAGCGCACCGGCGGCGTTTCGTGTGTTCGGATGCGGGTCGGTGAGGCTGCGTACCTTATCCAGGATGGAGCGGCCGGTTTGAAGTCTCCCGATGTTGGGTGGTTAATCCAGCAGGGCAGTCGGCGATCGAGCAGCTGATGTGCAGGACGTGCGGCGTGTGAGTGGAGAGACCTTCCAGCCTGCGATCCTGCCCGTGTTGCTTCTCACAAAGCAACGTGTCTGAGTGGGCGGGACTAGCGGGGGCCGGCTCTCTGATTGGCTCCTCAGACACGGCGGGCGGACCAGTCGCGTCCCTGCGCCTGTACAGCTGCGCAACGATAGGTGGGTTGGGTTTACATATGCAAATGAGATGGAAATGACACAAACACGTGGACACGCGGATCGGTTTCATCAGCAGCTGGGCGAAAAGTCAGTCCGGGTCTAGTTTTGGTCATTCCACAGGCATTCTTCCTCATTATATCATCGAGATGATGATGGTTGACTTTTGGCATTCCAGTAAGATGAGCTGCCTGGTAAAGGCACAGTCAGCGTTTGTCAGGTACACAACTGCTATGGTTTATGTAAGAATTTGCTCAAGGACACTTCAGCAGGCAGCATGAACATGAGGGATCAGGGACAGATTACCCATAAAAATTTCAGTGCCTAAAATAAACAACAACAAGATATCAAGACTCTTTAACCTCTTAACTTAAGCAGGAGTATAAATACCAAACAAAACTGTCCATGTAACCTCAGTGTCCTTCTATAACCAGACCTTTTGGTCTCTCTGTCCCATAAAAAGCACCTCTGTCTCTGACCCGCCATCTGACCCCTGGCTCTTTTTCCTAATTCGTTTATCCTCTCTGTTCTAGTCTTACCAACTAGAATGTACAGCCAATCCATTCTAATCCAAACCAATCCATTTGGTGTCCGTGTCCCACTATAACCAGTGCATTTAGTCTTCAGAGGTCACCGCTCATGATTCACTAGAATTTCAGCTTTTAGCCTATGGTCAAAACTGGTGTCACCTCTTATTCAGGCAGTTGGGAGTGTTTGATATGCGTAATTTAGCGTATTTGGGTGGTGCATTTTATTAATAACTAAGGGAGGTCCAAGTGAATTTTAACAATGGGCTTCTAAACTAGGACTTTTTTTCATTCCTCAAGTTAATATTAAATAAAACTGATCAACTCAAAATAAAATCTTGTAGTTTCTTTGATCATTTTGTTTGATTAGTCCAATAAGAATAAGAAAACAATTAATAATAAAATGTAGATTAACTAGATGTCTGGCTGATTGATTATTAGTATTAATTACAGAGAAATTACTCTCTTGTTTCATGATAAGTAATTTAATTCAATGGCACTGAAGGAAGATGCAACAGTGTGTTCAGTCTGCTTTTTTATTTCTCTTGCTTTTTTTTGGCAGCACTGACGGTAAAGGCGTGACTCACAGGACCTCTGTTTGACTGCCTGAGAGGGTGGGATCAGGGAGTGCTCTGTCAGAGGCCAGACGAGGATCCAGCGCCTGGAGCCAGTGAGTCACGGACCCTCTCACAGATCACGTGCAACCCGGAGACACCCCTCTTGAAAAGCATAACAAGCCCGCCTCTTCTTGTCTTCCTGAGACAAATACATGCAGCGTTTCAAACGGCACATTATCTCCTATCTTCGGAGCAAGCCAGGTCACATGTGGGGGAGAAAAAAAAAAGCAAGTAGATGTTTACGGAGCTGAAAATGGTGCCCAGACGGCTTTAAAGACTGGGTGCAAATCATGTGCATACCAGCCTCCTTGACTGGCTTTTGTAATTTTCTTCAAATGAGGCCATTTGAGGTGAACTGATCACAGGGGTGCGGCATGCCCTGCACTTTTATTGCACGTGTCTAACAAAGGATGGCGGAGGACGAGAGCGCCAACTTCCTTGTCCCACTACGGAGGTGTTTACTGTTTGCTGCACTGCCTTGAATCACATCCCACTGTGAAGGATGCTCACGGCGGGCACCAGAGCAACCGCGGAGGCGGTCGGGGTGACATGTCTGTTGGCACAGTGAAATAAACAGGCAAATTTAACTGTCTTGTAAATGTGCCACAGTCTTTTACACAACCCGTAAACAGTCTAATGTCGTCCTGCTCCACGGACCCCATCCTCCTGTGACCCCAGACTGTGTGACGACAGAGAGCTTCCTTCTCATTTCCAGAAAAGTCTCATTTCCCTTTGTTGTCTTCAAGGCTTCCGAGTGGACCCACAATACATCATATTCTCTTCAAAGCAGAGGAAACACACATCTACATTTTGGAGATGAGGGGGGCGGAGGATCAAAGTGAATACATGCAGCACTTACCCAACAGATACTGTATAAATAATTTGGAGAAGACAGCAGCAGTAGAATTAAAAAATGTGTTCTTTCCACTGTTCAACCTCACTTTATTCCTATTTTCCCACTAGGTCTACTGTGTGATCTGTAATCCAATTCTTTCTGTTGTACAGCAATGTGTAATGCACGTTCAACAAAAAAAAAAAGAAAGGAAAACAGCAGCGACTTGCAATCTCCTCACAAAGGGAGACTCTTTTATCTCTGCATTCTCCTGTCAGCAACCGAGATGAGTCACACCAGCGAAAACTGGCACTGTGATTTTCAATTTGTCAGAGAGACTGGCTGATTCCACATCTCCACAGGGACTGGATGTCTCCCGCTCTCATTCATGAAATATAAAAGCCAAATCAGAGCCTGGCGCCTACGTTATTGTAGGGCACACACTGAAAGTGTCCCCTCGTTCCTGCTGAGCAGGACAGGCAACATGCGCACACAAGTGTCCATGAGGGCTCAGAGTCTTTGTACACACAAGAAATCCAATTCATCACTTCATCCACCCATCCTCACCTAACAGGTACTATGTGTTGCAGAGCGACAGCGCGTGCCCTTACCTGCCACTAGGCCCGGGTTGCCATCATGGCTGAGAGTGTGTATAGATGAGCCTCTGCAACGAGCCGCACTTATGACTCAGCGCGTCACGACCTGGCACGGAGCCATCGTTCACATTACTGACAATTAACCACGCCGTTACCAGGGGCATCGCGTGCTCCAGCATGGCAGGGAAGAGTAACTGGAATGTTCTTGTCTGTGTAAATGATCAGTAACAAAAAAACAAACGAAACAACAAAAGAAAAAAAACAGCGGTGTAAAGAAAAAGCATGGAACTGCGCAGGTCAGGGCTGAGCAACAGCACATGGACTGTCGATGATGATATTCTGTCACTGCAGTGATTCATAGCTTTTTACATAACGTTATGCCTTTCTTTTTTTTTCAGGTCGTCAGGTTTCAGGCACTATAGTCTCTGGAGAAAGACCACTCATCAATCAGCGTGCAACTTGTGTTGCTGTTTAATGCATTTTTTTTGTTCGTATTTTCTATTTGATGTCAAAAATGTATTGTTTTAAGTGAAATTTCAAATTCAAGTTTTAAAATGTGCCCGAGTGCTTCTTTAAAGTAATGTTATTCTGGACATTTTGAAAACTTTGCTACAATTTCAATTTATCACAACTTGTGCTGCCTGTTTGTAAAAGCAGATATTGGGGGGATGTTCACTGGAACAGACACCCAGACACTTCTGCCAGTTGGCCTGAGTCTGATCACGAGGGTTTCTTGCATAATTTAGGCAGAGCTTTGCTGATTCCGGACTCTGCAACGGTTTGTTGGAAAGTCACTTGGCGCTGGTGCACGCTGCTCTTCCACATATGTCACCTTGTTACAGTAAATGCTAGTTTCACACAGTTAACTCCACCCACGCAGCAGAAATGTGATTGCATGTAACGTGGGCATGCCGCAAGAGTGTGAGGGGGGCGGGGTACCAGTGTTGTGTGGCAAGACTCAGGGGCCAATAACATTCGGAGCTGTGTTAGAGGTTATGTAGTCGGCGGAGGAGTGATACCGGGCACATTTTTGTGACTTTAAAGGGCTGGACTTCCTGCACATCGTCACGTACCCTCCCTTTCCCTTTGTGGCTTCTTCCCGGTCCAACTCGACTGAATCACATGCATTTCAGTCAGAGAGAAAGCTCCCCGACTATTTTCCACACACAGTTCGAAAATGTCTGGCAGCGAATCACTGTCATATCTTTTGTGACCGTGCATGTATGTGTGTGTGAAAGTGTATGCATGTTTGTCGGTGTGTGTGTGTGTGTGCATTCTTTCTGCAGTGTCTGAACCGCTGCCAGAGCAGCTCAAGCGACAGTGGGATATCTATCTGCAGGGCTGAACGTTACATGTGACTGGGATATATTTTAACTGGGTTATGTAAGTGCTCCAGCCTGCACTCTCCACACAGATGAGGAAGGCTACGCATGATGCAGAGCGCTGTGAGCTCAGCACAAGCGTTGCATTTGCAGCACATTGAATAATTCCTCCATTTGGCTTCAGCTTGTGCCAGCGCATGTTTTGCAGTCTGGCTTTTCAGCATTGGTTTCCTTGAAGGCCCTTTAAAGTTTGAGGTCCACAGTTATTGCAGTTCGCCTGTGCCCTCAGCAAATGCCTTCATATTGATCTAAGGTGATGTAACACTGTGAGCCAGTGGCAGTATAATATAATGTTAATGTGAAGGTTATGGGTTACATAAGGGGATTTCTGAGATTTAAAAAAATAAATCGGCAGTAGGGGGAAAAAAAGTAACATCACTTTTCCGCTTGTAGACAGTCATCTGCTTGATCACGTGCTGAAGTAAATATAATTAGGAAACTATAGGACAGATCAGATATTCTCTTGAGGCTTCTTGTGGATTTCTGGCATCAGGCTAGTGGCCAAATCTATGTCCAATGTAGAACTGCCCACGCTCCCTCTGCTAGCACTTTTATGGGATCATTACGTGGGCGTTTTAGTGTGAGATGCGATCTAGAATTGATGCAATATGGGCTGATAATTTCTTAGTAGGCAGCCGTCCAAGCTCACTTTGGGAACAACCGATAGTTGGGGTGCTTGAAGAGCGTCGCAGACCTGCTCTGATTACATCACAGGTGTGTAAATCTGTAGGTTGCAGGAGATAAACTTCTGCTTTATGCACGCAACAATCTGAAAATGCACCTTTTCAGATTGCACATCTTATTTTTCTAATCTCTCTACAGGCTCAAAACATATCACTTGTTCACGGGTCAAAAATTCAGAAAAGACCACACAATGTATGTGCACGTGCCTATTAAATGTTTAAAGCCAAGTAATCTGGATCCTGATCGTTTGGTCCTGGAAATGTTAGGAAAGTCCAACATGAAGCCATGGAATCTCTCAACCCTGTTATTCCACCATGGTGATGACAACAGCCAGCGTCTTGTCACGTGTTCTTATGGTCATCTTAAGAACATGGTTTTCCTGTAGAGAATTGCAAAATGATAAACTTTACAGATCGGAAAAGTCATTTATTTATACAGTTACATGAAAGTATAACTAATGATGGATATCAGTATCAGCGGTGTGAGTTAACGGAAAGGCAAACACTGCCTTCATCCAGGAAGTGATACCAGGCAGTTTCACCTGACTGCTGCCACACAAGCGTGCACGTATTAACCACCACTCAGTTGCTTCAGAGTGCATTTAAAGACTCTGCAAAAATTTCCATTCTGAGCAGATCGTTAATTTCGGGGGTTGTTTGGGGCCAGCACGTGTCCTTGGCCCTGCCCCAAATGTGAGGTTTCCGTTTCTCTCACCAATAGAAACAGAAGAAAAAAAAAGAGCCCATAATGTATTATTTTTATTACACCGTTGCTGCAGTTATACACTTGCATAACATCATGAGGCCCACATTAGGACTCAAGCGTGCTCTTTTTTTTCCCTTCTTTTTTTTGGAAGTCATCCCAACTTTGCAAATGTGAAAAAAGTACCTGGCATTATCTCTGACTTCTCCTGACAAGCAGCACCAAGGATTCGGGGGCAGGGGTTCTTATAAGGATACCCAAACACTCATATTTAATTGAATGTAGAAAGCATTTTTTGAAGAAATTATTGTATTTACATATGCGGTGTCATGCAATATATATAGTACAATATTTATTGTTATTAGCATATTATCTAACATAAGATAAGAAGCTATTCTTCTGAAACTCAGAAACTGAGTTGAGAAAAAGTTCAACTCAAATAACAAAAATAATAATAATTCAAGTCATTTAAAATACAATGCTGCATTTGTTGGGAAATACAGCAGAGTAGAAATTGAAAGTAGCACAAAAAGGTCGGAAATTAAAGAATAAGTAAATTGCACAAAAGTACAGTTATTATCTCTGGAGGTGAAATCACAGAGTGATGAAGTCATATGGGAAAAGGTTTTCTCGTGAAAAGTAAGATTTCTTGCAGTAGAACTTTTTTCTTTTCAGGGAGAGAGAGAGAAAGAGAGAAAGGGAGAGAGAGAGGGAGGGAGAGAGAGAGAGAGAGAGAGGGAGAGCGTGGGAGAGTGAGGTAGAGACCTTGCAGAAGAGAGAGCTTATGAAAGGCAAGAGGGGAGGACAGGTGTCAACATGTGGTTGGTACAGACGATACATGTGGAGGAAGCATGATGGGAGACTGGAAGGAGGATCGGAGGGCTGCGCTACCACCCAGCTGCAGATTTGTGCTTATTCTGACATACACGTGACACGAGATAGCCTCTCTCCTCCTCCCTCCCTCCCTCCCTCCCTCCCTCTCTCTCTCA